>PVKB01004965.1:0-116665 GCA_004027205.1 Ctenodactylus gundi | reverse complement strand
GTAGATAAACACCTGGGGTGAGGTAAGATATAAATTAAGAATTTTAAATCAAATATAAATTTATATATATGAAATGAATTCATTATTTTCAAGTGATCCAGTTATGGGGCAATAATTACTGTTTTAACATGCTGGGTTGAAAGCGTCCTTTACTTTTTGCTTTAGAAATCAAAAAAGGAGATGCCAAGAGTGACAGAAATTTAAATTCCCTCCTTTGCTATGACAGTTAGTAGCTGGTGAAGGGCAGTGTGCCCAGCTCCTTGACAAAGAAAGGGTGACATCAGAGGTATATAAATTGTGTCCCTTTATTTAAGATATCTTTTACCAGCCGTGTTTACACCTTTTGTTACTAGGTAGAAACAAGAGAAGATGAAGAGCAAAATGTCAAGTTGACTGAAATTCTGGAACTCTTGGTTGCAGCTGGCTATTTCAGGGCGAGAATTAAAGGCTTGTCACCTTTTGACAAGGTAAGAAGAAAGCTTTCTAACCACTAGGCTGTTCTCATGAGGATGTCACAGTTAACCATGGCAGAGAAAGAAGGAATAGATTGTTTTTACTTTTGGCATTTCCATGTTAACTTTCTCCCTAATTCAGATTCATTATGGAGTTATTCAGGTTTCTTATTCAAAGAAAATAACAGTTAGTGGAAAGAGTAAAGATTTCTTTTTTGTGCATAAAGTTTTAGGAATTCAAACATCAAAAGGAACAGTTTCAAGGAATTCATAGGTTGGGCTGGATATTAAAGAGTTGATGTTAATAGAATAATCTGAGTTACAACTAGGTATCCCAGGTTAGTGTGGTCATAGCTAACAGATAATCAGTTGGTGGCAGATGTACTAAGTTTGGAAGAGGCGAAAGTCACTGTGGGAAGGAGACCTTTTTTTTTAATTTAACAGGATCATGAACAACTGTAATGCATAAGACATACTAATCAATGTTGAGGACACAGAGATAAAACAGTATCTCTGCATGGAAAAAGCACTGCTTTTTAGAGCAGGAAATAAAGACAAGCCAGCATGCATACATGACACAGTAATTGACACAGGACGTGTTGGGAAATTTTTAAGAATCTAATGCCGAGTGTTCTGGGGGTTGGGGCAGGAAAGGTCATAGTCCTGGTTGCACATAAAAGAATCGCCCTGGGTTATTTTGTTTTATACTAGTCATATATAGGCCTAACCCATTGAACTTCTGCTTAGTTAGGTCCGGGCTGAGGCTTTGGAATCTGTATTTTATTGGGCATCTCACATGAGCTTAAAACATAGCCAGAGATGAGCTTTGGGGTTCTTTTTCTTAATATCATGCCAGATCTAAAAAGCAATTTTTTTTTTTTCAAAATGGCTTTTTAGCCTTGGGCTTCTTTGCACCTGAGAGGAATTCTGTAAACAATGTAAAGCATGGATTCTTATCTTCATTAGCTAGATGACAATAGTAAGATGTATGGGAATAAAATGATGAGCCATAGAATGTCACCCCTACTGCTCATATGTCTAGTCTATAGAACATTGTTCCTTTGGAGTCTGGCTTTGGCCTAAAACTGTGTTAAGAGAATCTCAGCTGAGAATTAATGTCTGTCACTTAACTGTAAAGAGGTCCTGTATGTAATACATCCATTTAATAATAAAAGTCAGCTTTTCAGTCAGCATTTGAATCATAGTGGCCACATGTGGCCAGCATTGGACAGTGCAGGTACAGAACATTTACCATTGTTACAGAGTGTTTTACCTAACAGGGCTATTTTTGATGAATTGAAGGTAAAGAGAACATATCGTCTCTCTAAAGATATGTAATTTTGCATACAGGTTGGTAAGACCTATTATAAATTATCTGCCTTCTACTTCTTCCCCTTTCCCTGAACTAGAAAGAAAAAACAAATACTTTATTTCTTACAGGTAGTAGGAGGAATGACTTGGTGTATCACCACTTGCACCTTTGACGTAGACGTTGATTTGCTCTTTCAGGAAAACTCTACAATAGGTCAAAAAATGTAAGTGATTAGAGCTTGCTATGGTAGAGCCTATTGCGGCTTAAAGAAGATTTTTTGTGGGGCTGGATAATTAATATGTTTATATTCACGTTCTTTTTCATAACTCATAGTGTTTGTGTTTATTCTTTTTTTGTGGTACTGGGTTTTAAATGTAGAGCCTTCATCTGAACTACATCTCAAGTCCACTTTTATTTTTATTTTGAGATAGAGTCTCATTAAGTCATTAAGTTGCCCAGATTAGGCTCAAACTTGGGATCTTCCTGTCTCAGCCCCCCAGAGTACTAAGATAGTCTCGTGCGATGCCCATTTATTATGTTTATTTTAAACCTAAACTCTTAAATTCTTGTGTGTAGTTCATGTCTAACACGCACATCTCCAGATTGGTTACTTTTCATTATCCAACACATCTGAGAGTATTTTTTTTTCCATTGATGTTACTATTTGCTTTGTGATACAAATTTATGATTGTATACCAGGGAAAATACACCTGGGTCTGAAAATGCTATAGAAAATATTTATAAGTGTGTTTTAAAGCCATACGTGACATTTCAAGACATATGTTCCATGCCCTTGCATCTTTGTGAGAAAGTAACTAAGAGCAGGAAGTAGACTTCGTGTCTTCTGTCTTAGAAAGATTGAGCCCTTTTCCATTTTGTTACTGTCCTCTGTCTGGTACTGCTTCTGAAATCTGCTATGTCTGCTATTAACAGAACTCTGTCAGCTTTGTTTTGAACAGCATTTGATAGTGCAGTGTTTACCTTCTCGTACTATAATTTTTTTGTTATTTTGTTAGCTCTTCCCTATTTATTCAATCCAATAATTTCTTTGTTGTTGTTTATTACTGCTGATTGAACCCAGGGCCTTTGCACTGAGCCACATCCTCAGCCCTTCCCCCCCCCCCCCCCCCCCCTTGGATTTTCTTCTACCAAATCACTGAGTTGCCTAGACTGGACTCAACTTGTGATGCTCCTGCCTCAGCTTCACAGAGTGCTGGGATTACAAGCCTGCACCATAAGACTTAGCTAATCTCTGTCTTTCATTTGGTATGATTAGACTATTAACATACTTAAGATATAGTTTAATTTAAATCTACCATCTTGGTAGTTATTTTTTTTTTTTGTTCTTTCTCTTCTACCTTTTTCTTCGTCTATTGGGTGTTTTTCTGTGGTTACCTTGTAACTTCCTTCTTGGCCTATTAAAAATTTAGTGGCTGCCTTAATATTTATAGTGTGCATTTTTAATTTATCTCCCGCCTTCCAGTTATATTTTACCTCATATAGAGTGTAAGAACCTTGCAACACTATACATCTAACTCCTCTTTCTCTCATCTTTTGTACCATATGTTTATTTTTACATGTGTTATAAGCTCAGCAGTGTAGTGTTACTACTTTTACTTTAGATCAAGGTAAGCAAACTTTTTCTGTAAAAGTTGGAGCTTCTGTTGGGTCTCTGTCACAGGATCTCATCTTTACTGTTGTAGTGTTAGAGCAGCTATAGGTACGTGTAGAAGAATGAGCATAGTTGTGAGGAACTGACTTTTGAATGTTTGCTATGTGTCAGAAGTTGTGCTAGATATGTATTTTAATTTTTATTATAATATTATTCCTGTTTGACAGGTGGAAGTGAAGGTAAAAGCCAAAGTCTTACAGTTTGTATATGATTTATTTAATGTTTAAGCTAACTCTGATTATTTTCCATGACTGCTTAGTTTTTCTCTTATTTGCAGGAGGAAAGGAGAATCTTTACTTTCTGTTGCCTTCGTTACCTTATTTTGTTGTCTTATTTTCCCAGTCGTGGGGAAAAGGTACCATGGGCTCCTTGCCAGAGATTTCTCCTGAGGGTACCCTGTGTGTCTTTTATGGCTCAACAGATGCTTTGCGATTTCATTAAGTAATTCAAGATAGTCCAGTTTTACTCCAAGCCTGCCTGTGGGCAGTTCTAACCTTGAACAAGTCACTCTCTGTGTGCTTCAGTTTTCTTATCAGTAAGAGGTGGAATTTGTAAGCTCAGATACATGCAATTCTGTGATTAACTCCATTTTTCTCAAGCATTGCTCTCTTTCACAAATGAACAATTTCCAGGAAGTGAAGGGGCTATATAAAGAAAGCTATATTATACCAGAGAAAGAAGTTGAAGAATACATCAGAAAATGGAAAGGTGTCCACTATTTTTGGATAGGCAGAATTAATATAGTCAAAATGACTATACTGCCCAAAGTGATAACACAGAATTAATGCAATTTTATCAAAATACGAACAGCTTTTTTCATAGAACTTGAAAAAACAAACCTTAAATTCATATGAAATCAAAGGAGACCTAGAAGAGCCAAAGCAATCTTGAGTAGCAAGACTAAAGCAGGAGGCATTACGAGTCTAGATGTCAAGTTATACTACAAAAGCCATATGGTACTGGCACAAAAACATACAGGAAAACCAGTGGAACAAAACTGAGGATGTAGAGGCAAACTCAAATACCCTAGGGTAGCTGATCTTTGACAGAGGAGCCAAAAGTGTACACTGGAAAAAGGATAGCCTCTTCAGCAAGTGGTGCTGGGAAAATTGGACATCCTCATACAGAAGAATCTAAACACACACCTGTCACCATGCACCAAAATTAAATTGGGTCAAAGACTTAAACATTAAAACTGAAACAACCTTCTGGAAGGCAAATTAGGCAAAAATCTAAAAGATACAGGTGAAAGCAAGGACTTTCTTAACACACCAGAAGCAAAAGAAATAGCCCCAGAATTAACAAACAGGACTATATCAAATTAAAATTTTCTGTAAGGCAAAGGAAATTATCAACAGTGTAAAAAGAGAACCAACAGAATGAGAAAAAATATTCACTACCTGTACCTTGTACCTCAGATAAGAGGCTTATAACTGGAATATACAAGGAACTGAAGAAAAATAAGCCCCTCAAAATCGAAGATCCAGTTGAAAAATGGGCAAAGGAAATGAATAGGAAATTCTCAGATGAAGAAGCTCAGGTGGCCAATAAATATATGAAAAAGATGTTTAACATCCTTAGTCTTTAGAGAAATGAAAAACAAAACGTCACCAAGATACCATCTGACACCACCAAGAGAGAACGGCACATATCAAGAACTCATACAGCAATTAGTGCCGGTGACATTGTCGGGGGGAAAAGGAACCCTCTTACACTGCTGGTGAGAATGTAAACTAGTACAACCACTATGGAAAGCAGTATGGAAGTTTCTTAAAAGACTGGAAATAAATATGCCATTTGATCCAGCGATACCTCTTCTGGAAATTTTCTCAAAAGAGTTAAAATCATCATATAACAGAGATACATGGATACCCATGTTCATAGCAGCACATGTAACCATAGCTAAAACATGGAAGACACCCAAAATACCCATCAACAGACCAATGGATATATAATTTGTGGTATTTGTACACAGTGGAATACTACTCATCTATACAGACAGAATTTTGAGGGTTTTTTTAGGTAAATGAATACAGATTGAGAACATCATGCTCAGTGAAGTGAGTCAAAGGCAGAAGGTTAAATATCAATTTTTTTATCTAACATGAGAAACCCAGATCACAAATCATTTTATAGAACTAATTGAGGGGAATAACGGGAACTAATGGGGAAGAGATGGAAAAGGAAGAGTCAGAAAGGGAGAGAGAAAGTGTTTGTAATTTTGTTGCGGTATGCATATGTACAAAATACTCAAGGTCAGTGTAAACATGTGCTGCATATATACATATCAATAACATGGGAAAAATTAACTAAAAACTTCCAACAAGTTTAAAAATGGTTTTAGCCATGTATATAAAGCAGATAATAGTGGAAGAGCAGAGCAAGAGAAGGATAAGAAAGAAATAGATTACCCAATTTACAATTGACTTATAGTAGAAGAAAAATTGGTTCTTGAAAACTGAAGTTTTTAATAGACTAAAGGATATCTCTCAAGGCTGTCACTAAAAAGATAGCATTTAACCTAATCATAAGTGTTCATTAGTGTCCAACTATTTAGGGTGTACATTTTACCATTTCTATTTTATCCTACCTTCAGCCTCCATCTGTCCTACCGTTATCTTTAAAAGAATACTTAATGACAGAGTGTTCCGTTCTTTACCTTCAGATGAGTTCTAAAATCTATAATTATTTTTATATTAAGATCTGAGAATTATAATGAGATCAGAGAAAGGAAATGGACTCTTCGGCACCATAATGGCGATATTTTAAAAAGTTAAAATATCACAGTTGAAAGAAGTTCCTTTAATTATGTATTTACTGAACAAATACTTTTTGAGTCCCTACTGTGGGTCAGGCATTATTCAGAATAGTCAGGATCCATTAATGAAAAATGTCCTGCACTTTGGAACTTATGGCCTAGTAGGGGGAGACAGCTCATGGGCAATAGTAAATAAATGGTATATAGAGGTAAGTGTACCATGGAAATATTTATAATGCTAGGAGGAATGTGGGAAGAAACATAGGGAGGCCTGTATAATTTTAAGGACAATCATAGTAGGGTGACTGAGGAGCTGAGACTTGAGGAAAGAGTCCCAGGCAAAGGGAACCCATGTTCCAAGTGTTTGAACCAGCATTTTATTATTTAGCCTTCACAACAACCTTTAAATAGGTATGACAGGAATTATCCCTTTTTTATGATGGGAATATTGGACCAGAGTGTCAAGTAACTTGCCAGAAGTTCCTCAGTGGATGATGGAGCTGGAGTTTGGAACCAGTTTTAATTTGTTCTCTTTCAAACTGTTTGCTGTGGAGGCGGAAAACAGCTCGTGAGTGCTCCTAGAAACTGAGAATCAAGCTAGTCACTATTAAGATACAAGGATGTATAAAATCCTATTCTAGGAAACCTGACTGGTGACCCTTGCAGTTGTCCTTTTTCTTTTTTTTCCCCCTTCCATTCTGGGAATTGAATATGAGGCTTTCACACTGAGCTACATCCCTAGTCCTTTTTTATTTTTTAATTTGAGATGGGGTCTTGCCAGTTTGCCCAGGCTAAGTTTGAACTTGAAATCCCCTTGCCCCAGAGTACTAGAATTATAGGCACGTTCTACCATGATGGGCTCTTCCTAATTGTTAAAAAGCTGGTAGATCGACCCTGAGCTCCAGAGAAAAGCTGAGTAGAGACTGGTGGATTTCTGCATGAAGTATTCCTTACTGTCTTCCCAGCCACCCTGTGTTTTTTTCCCCCGTCTACCACCCAGCAGTCATAATGCTTTTTTCACATGGTTCTGCGATTGTCCAGACTAGGCAGTCATTTCTGGAAGGCAGGTTTAAAAGGGTTGTAAACCCTGAAATGAGCTGCACTATCCTTCCCATGGGGTTTTTATAAACTGGAAAAATAGACTGGCTCTGAGGGGTGGCCAGAGATAATAGCGTCTGAAAACAGGGAGTGGGGCTGGGTGATATTGGGATCTTAGCCTCTTGATTTTATTTAAGCTACTGTCAGTCAAGAATTCTATGTAAAAACCCTGTGTAAATCTAATGATCTGTAGCCACTAGAGGGAGTTCTTCACCTGCTGAACCTAAGTGTCACTAAGGAAAGACTGTTCGAGGGTACTTGAGCACAACATGTACAGCTGGTTAGGACATGCACCGAGGGAGACACAAAACTAGCATTGGTACTTACCATCATTTTTTGAGGTTGGAGCTTGCATAGCAAAGCCAGTTAAACATTCACCTCTTCCCCTCATAAGTTGCAAAGAAATTGAGAAACAGACATGTGAGTCTGATGGAGATCAATATAAAAAATAAAGCTGATCAGAGAAGTCCTAGATATATTGCCTTGTGTATTTGGTAGTATTTCACAATCAAACTATCCTCATTTGAGCCCTAAACAGACCTGGATGGCCAAAGACTTCCTAACTGGGGCTGGCCATGGCAAAAGATGTATGTGTCCTAAAAACAAGTTCCCCAGAAAGCTGTAGCCACAGAAACAGAGTAAGAGTTTCTTTCTACTAAAGGCTTTTGGGCTAGTCCCTCTTTCTTTTTGCTTATGGGAAAGGGTGAGGACTTTAAACGGCAGAAAATGTTTTCCCATTTGGCTCTTTTCTGGAAGGTGAATGTTCTTTTTCTCTTTGAATATGTGCAGTAGAATATCCATCTCTTTCCCATGTGTGTTTTTCTTAACATGTTGAACTACATCTAAATCGGTAAGATGGGACTATTGTCCTCATCAATTTTAACAGTTCCACCTCTGAAGCCACCTTCAATATCTCAAACACTGTGTCTTACTGTGTTTGGGGGAACAGTTCTTATGGGGTTCTGCCCCTGGACCACTTAATTCTTGCTAACACTGGGGACATGAAACCTACTAAGGGGAACATGTGAAAGAAAATGCTAGTTCACATGCCAGCCTGCATGGTATGTTGGGCTTCAGGGAGTCTGTCTCCTGGAGGAACGACCAAGTTGCAGCAGGACAAAAGTGGGGAACAAAGAACGTTTATGGCAGACTTAAAGCTTGTTGAATTGGAAGCGTCTGAGGCCTAAGTACCTCTGCTCATCATAGAACGTTTGTTCATAAGAGCATAGTCCTATGCTTGTAAACAAGGCCATAATCACTTAGTGTTTCCAGCTAAAATTTGTTTTTAAAGGTTCTTGGGTGGTTATATGACAACTGAGCCAAAAGTTCCCATTTTTCTATATTTGTCCCCAAGGCCATGGCTCATGACTGTTTCTAAAGGTTTCTCACCTTCATACCATGGCTTTGAATGTTAGCACACTCACTAAGACCCCCTTTCCATTTCCGCCATAAACCCATTCTCCCCAGTCTAGGCTGAGAAGCCAACCCAGAGAAGAGTGGATGCCTACCTCTTGGCCTATGTGACAGTGTCCTAGAACTTCAGGGAGCCTTGATTCCTCTCCAAGCCCAGCCATTCTATGGGAGATTGAGGGTAGGTGTTGGAGAGAGTTCAGAGTGTCTCTCTAGAGAAGTAGAAACTTCCCTTTCTGTGGAAACAAGTTCTCCCAAATCAGGGAAATTTTATAATGTCACAGTAATTAGTGGCTACAATTATTTTTGTGCCAGAGTAGAAAAACTATGTCAGTAAATGGGTAAGCAAAAGATACAGAGCACTAGTCACTTTTGTTTACTATTATGTAAGGATATTAAAAGTAATAATTGCCACCTCTAGCATTATCATTATTTCATAAACAAAATGTTTTAATATTGAAAAACTGGGAAATTTTTAAAATAAAGGAAGTACCTGAATTGTGCTGCTTTTTCTCATTTTTCATACAGCCAAGAGAAGGTTAATCATAGCCTGGTTCTGGCTTTGCAAGTTCTTCTGGGATGCTGCCCAGACTGTAGAAGTGCCATTAGGGCCGTTTGCCATGTTTTCACTCTGTGCTTGTTTCTTTCTGAACAGAGCTCTATCGGAGAAGATTGTCTCAGTCCTTCCAAGGATGAAATGCCCACACCAGCTGGAGCCCCACCAGATCCAGGGAATGGATTTTATTCACATATTTCCTGTTGTGCAGGTGAGGTCTCTATGGGTTCTCATCCTCTGAATGTCCAAATTCTGTCAGATCTGGATCTTGGGCCACCTGGCCTGTATCCTGAATTTAATAGGTATGGTATAGACTTGGTGCAGCAGAACATGATATTTTTTGTCTTTGTTTTCAAAAGGTTTCGAGTCCTCCATATACCCTAGTTTTACAGTTACCAGTTAAAATCTTTGAATGTTTTCATCAGTCACTTTTTATTGCTTCATTGGTACAGGTAGGACTCTATTGCCTTGCTCTGAGCTCTTCTAATCTGTTGTTCAGCTTTAGTTCATTTCTTCCTTTTCTCTGTTCTTGTTATTCTATCCTTTTTTATTTCGATCTTCACGTATGTTTATGCTTTCTTCCACCACAGGGCCTTTTTATATATTAGCTCCTTGGACTAGAATGCTCTGACCTTCTTTCCTTTTGTGGTTCATATTCATTCTTTAAACCTTAATTCTACCTGTCTGTTTCAACTTGACACCCTAATTTAAAACTGGTTCCTGTGATTATCCCCTCATGTACCCATATACCCTTCTCAAGAATCTTCCTTCCTATAGTTTATAACCACATATATCGAAATATGTAGTTATTTATCTCTTTCCCTATCAGACTGTAAGCTTCATGAAGGCAGGCACCGTGGCTGTCTTGCTCATTGTTTTGTCCCAGTACTCATCGAGTATCTTGACGTTCTGCAGATACTCTGAACGCATGTGACTGTTAAAGTCTTGTGGGAGAGTGTTCTCTGCTCAGCTTTTTTCTGAGACTATGACTAAGTGGCCTGTGCTGTGCAGTTCCTGTATTCCATGTATTTCTGGGTTTCCCCTCCAGGGGAAAAACTGGAAAAGAGGAAGAGCAGAGGGACTTGGGTTTGTTTTTTGCTGTACTTGGTCTTTTATCCTAATAGTAGTTTTCTTTCTCTCCTCTTTTCTTTCTTTCTTTTTCACTTTTATTTAAAGCACTTGTTATAATTCCAGGCCTACTTTTGAGGAAAGTAAGGCTCAAGATGGTTAATTAATAAATTTGCTTAAGGTCAGAGAACCAGTGAATATATAAGCAAAGACTCCAGCCTGAGCGCCCCTACGTCTGAGTCATGTGCTTTTCTCAGTCTGCTGTTCCTGCAGCTCCTGAGAAAGAAGCTGCACAGCCCTTGCATTAATAGCAAGGATCCTGGAGACTCCCTCAGTCTAAACCATGCTTGTCCATTCACAGTCCAGTTCAGCTTTGAATGTAGACCAATACAAAGTCATAAACTTTCTTAAAATACTATTTTTTGTGACTTGATTGTGTTAACTACTTTAGATGCTTTATATGTAGCCCAACATGATTTCTTTTCACTCAGTGCAGCCCAGACAAACCAAAAAGTCAGATACTCATGGTTTAAATCTTTACCCTGAAGTCAAGCATGATGGCACAGCATGTAATCTGGCATTTTCGGAAGCTGAGGCAGGAATATCACAAATTCTAGCCCAGCCTGGGAAATCTAGCAAGCCACTATGTCAAAAGAAAAAAGGGCTAGGGATATAGTTCAGTGTGAAGTCCCCAGTACTGCAGAACGAAACCTTAACCTCTGTCACTTTCTGGCTAAGTGACCTAGGGCAGATGATTTAAATAACTCATCTGCTAAGTGAAGAGAATAACAGTACATACCTGACAGGATGAGAAATAAGTTACTGTGTAAAGTAGTAGATGAAGGACTAGCACATCTGAGTAAGCTCTTTTAAAGCGTCGGATAGTGGCTTTTTTTTTTTGGTCATCTATTGAATCTTCCCTGGCATTACACTTCAACTAAAATGCCCTGAATTTTTCAAACTTCTAAGTGAAATTTGTAAATTTGAAGTTGAAGATTTAGCTAGTTTTCTTTTTTCTTTTTTGTTTTTTCTTTCTCTTTCTTTCTTTTTTTGAGATAGAGTCTCTCTCTAGCCTAGGCTGGTCCTCCACTCACTATGGAGCCCAGGCTGGCCTTGGACTAATAGCAATCCTCCTGTCTCAGCCTCCTGAGTGCTGGGATTGTAGGTGTGTGCCACCACGTTCAGCTTTTTGTGGTGCTGGGGAATTGCACTCAGGTACCTAGCACATGCATAGCACTTGCTTGACAAGTGTTTTAACCACTGAGCTATTCATCCGGCCCCTAGCTAATAATTTTGATTTGTGTATTTGCTAGACTTTGCCTGACAGATGGAGGGAAGTGGTACCTGATCCTATTTGTAAAAATGGGAAATCAGTGCCCAGTATTTGATAATTGCTGAAACCTCCAACACTGTTACACTGTGAAGTTTTTACCTGTCCTCCGAGGCCTGGATCTCTGGGCACTAATCCTTACTCTATTCTGTAGTAGAACTTCGGGCACCGGTCAATCCAGACATGAGAAGATGAATGAGATGTGATCTTCTGTGGTCATTGGTTATTTGAGTGTCTGTGAATGTTCCACTTTGTGAGTTTTGCAATGCTGATAAGTTCCTGTCTAGACAGGAGAACCTAAGTTAGTGGTAACCAGATTTTTAATCTCATAGGCCTATAAAATGATAAAGCAGAAATGGAGATTGACCTAGAATTGGCATCTGTGATAAAGAACATTTTTTACAATAGCTACCATCTTGCTTTTTCTACCATTTTCTAAAGGAAAGGCACTTATCACTTAATCTCAGACAAGAGGACAGTCCTTCAAATTGAGGATGTTAGCATTATGGAATCCTAATACATGTCTGCAGGTTCTTGTTGGTTTTTGAGTACCAGCAAAAGACCAGTCATAGACCAGCTGTTGGGAACAATTAATCTAGTTGTCTGGACTAAATCTGGAGCATGTTCATGCCATTTGACAAACCTGAGGTGGCTCTGAAAGCCAGCTGAGAAAAAGTGGTTCTTACTTTTGTGCCAGATACGTGAATCCATTGAAGGCAAATGCTTTTCTTGATTGCTGAGAGACGTGTAGCAGAGCTTGGCTTTCAGTGAGGCAGTACATAGCCCTTCCTACTAGAAATTCCAAAACAGAACTATTGATTCTCCAAGAGAATCCTGAAACTTAGCAGGCATTCCCTCATTACTTGGTCATACTCTAGGATCTGGCACAGGAGTAGCTCAGAGTAGATCCATATCAGACTAATAGAGTTAGATCTAACAAAGAAACACATGTGATGAGCTAGAAAGTAGGTTTTCTGATCTAAAGGAAGCAGAATGAAATTGAGATAAACAATTAGTAGTCCTGGGCTGTGGTACTAGGGTGTGAGTGTGAGTGAAGGTTCCAGTAGTTCTGAACTCTAATCTCTTAACTTGTTTTTTCCCCATTTTATTGATATGTATATGTGCAAAATTTAAGGTTAACAACGGAGTTGAGCGTTTTGTGCACATTCGTATCCTGCGAAGGACACAAGGGCTTTCCCACTCTCTTTCTGTCCCTCCCCCCACCTTCTCCTCTTCCCCCCCACCCTACCCCCCTATTTCACTTTGTTTTTTGCTTTAAGTTCCATAAGAGTTGTGATCTGGGACTCTCATATCAGAGAGACCATTCGATGTTTCACCTTCTGCTTCTGACTTACTTCACTAAGCATGATGTTCTCAAGCTTATTTCTGCCTGGGCCAGTACTCAAGGTCATTGTTTGAATGTGAGGTGAAGTAAAGTAGCAGAAATAAATGGAAGATGGTGACAACTAGGCAGCCGCTTCCTAAGCATGTCATTTGCTTGAGCTGGCTGCCCTCTGGACAGACATTTCTCCTGTTGTTGCATGAGCACCTTGTGTCTACTTTCTTGGGCAGCTTGACCTCAGCACATATGCTGTGCTCTTGGTGAAATAAGTACTAAAAACTGCTTTGGGGGTGTAGTCACTCTTTCTCGAAAGGGAGTGGATTCCCCTTTTATTGTGTTGTACCAGTAAGAAAGGGAATAAATTGAGAGTGGATACAGTGACAGATTCTTTCTGCACTGTACACTCCTTTTTACACTCTTACCTTCAGCATTTGATCTTTTACAGACATTGTGTAGGGTGTTTCAGTGACCTGAAGTTTTGAATTGGAAAAAATTCAGCTGCTACTGGGTATGAACCCAGTAGAGCTGGGAAACATGTAATGTCTTCGTTACGTTTTCAAGGACAGAATGAATACCAACATCCACATCTTAAGGGAGAAAAGATTTATCTTAGCTCACAGTATTAGAAGGTCTCACACAGTCCATTTCTGGGATGCTGGCAGTAGTAGAAGCACATAGCAGAGGGGAGCTCTTCACAGCATGGCAGACCTCCAGGTGCTTGAGGAAGGGCAGAGCTACCCTTCTAGGTACTCTGCCAGTGATCTACCCCTTCTGGGTCAAGCCCCAGCGTTCTTCCCCATCTGACTGGGCCCCACCTCTCAGTACCCGTGAGTATTTTACAACATCCAAATACATAAGGCTTTGGGGGGACACTCCTATCCAAAATATAACATTCCACCCCTTCCCCCCAGAAAACTGGTGTCCACCTCCTAATGAAAAGTGTTTAGTGCTTTTTTAAGAGTTGTCAAAAGTTTTAAAGGTTCAGCACTGCCAAAAAGTCCAAATCCAAAGTCTCCTCTGAGACGCAAAGTGAACTTTCAGCTTAGTGCTCCTGCGAAAATCAAAGAAAAGTAAGCACTCCCAACGTACAGTGGCAAAAGATAAACATTTACATTTTAAAAGGGAGCTATAGGAGGATAAAAAATAATCAGATGAAAGCAGGAACAAAAGCCAGCATGACAGTAACCAAATTCTGCAGTTTCATTAAATTTGGTAGCTCATTAAATTTGGTTTAGCATCTCCTCGCAAGCTGTGGCAAGATGTGAACTCCAAAGGGCCTAGGTAACCCTTCCCCTACAGTGTTGCCTCTGATTACAACATCCATGTTTTTTTTTTTTTTTTCTTGGGCTGGATCCACTTATAGCCTATATCTTATGTTTAGCCAATGACCTGTATTTCTCGCATCTCTGGGGTCTCCTCCGTACTTTGGGCTTCACCTTCAGAACTCTGTGTGTTGCCCTCCCAGGGGCACATTGCCTGGCCTCTACGGCCTTCCTCAAAAATATAAGTAGAAGCCCCCATGGCCCAATTCTCACACTCTGTGTGCATGTGAAACGTGTACTGTGTGGGTATCGCCAAGGCCTGCCACTGGCTTCAGCAGTAGTCTGTCCCCCTTGGATAAACATCTCTGATGCCTGGTCAGGTGTATTTCCTTTAGGCCAGCGTGTGTTGACAATTTGTTATCACCTGGTCAGTTTAGCTTGCTGATTTGAACTCACAAAATGTGTTATCTTTGAGTGAGCATTTACTACAATGTGATTTTGTCCCTTTCAGTTCACATTTTTCTTGTGTTCTTCTCCAGTGGCTGGTGAAACGAGCTATAGAAACAAAAGAAGAAATGGGTGATTATATCCGCTCCTATTCTGTATCCCAGTTTCAGAAGAACTACAGTCTCCCTGAGGTCAGTACTGTGCTTTGCTTTTCTCGCTCACTGGGAGCATGGGTGCACACTTAGGCTACCCAGGAAGGAGCGCAGTAAGCTCAAGCTGCCTCTTCTTGGGCTTGCCCCATTATTGAAATAGCCCTTATGGCACATTAGAACTGCATCTTCAGATGACCTTTCTGCATAAAGATCTACAATTTCATCATTTTCTTTTAATTTTGGTACTTAAGCCAGGACTTTTATTAAATTACAGGAGCAAGTAAGTATGTAATTTTGTATAAAGGTTTTGGAGAGACCGCTTGCCTTGGACATTCCTAAAATAACAATAATAATTATAACAAAAATAATAATAGCTAAGTTCTGTGGGATACTTACTGTATACCTGTCCTAGCATGTCACATGCCTTCTGTTCTTGAATCCTAATGACTGTCCTTTCAGATAGTTACTGTTGACTCTGATCATTTACCTTAACCGTTACCATTTTTCTTACTGGCTGTGTGGGTCTGTGTCTCAGCCATTTGCAGCAGTCCTAGTCCTTTTCCTATGGAGAATATATTCCAGTTTGTTAGAAAGTCGAGATGGCTTCAGGCAAAGTAATGATGAGAAGTCACTTATAAGGAAGATTTCTGAGTGGTTGAGATGTAATCTTTGTGTAGGGTTTATTTAATTTCTGTATTTGTCTCTCAGGATGATGACTTTATAAGGAGAAAAGACAAGGCCATCAAGACAGTTGTCGATCTCTCAGTAAGTTCCTTTGTCTGTATTTCTCTGTCTCAATACTGCTTAGCCTCCAAATGTCCTTTGTTTAAGTCACAGATCAGCTGTGGGGATTAGCTGGCCTCCAATGAATGTTTGAGAAAAGCCCAGCCTGCTTCACGTGCTTAGTGCCAGGACATCAAACCCCCAGGGATAGAATTGCCATGGTCAGTACCTGGGTTCTTAGTTCTAGTTTTAAGGGAGAAATGTCTAAAGGCAAAGCACTTCTTCATTTATTCCAGTGGCAGATGTAAATTTTGGGGTTTGGGAGGCTTTTTGTTTTGTTTTGTTTTTTGAGACAAGGTCTTACTCTATCGCTCAGGCTAGTCTTGAACTCACTGTGTAGCCCAGCTGGCCTTGGGCTCATAGAAATCCTCCTGCCTCAGCCTCCCAAGTGCTGGTATCATAGGAATGCACTACCACACTCGGCTTCATTTGGTGCTTGGGAGTCTAACTCAGGGCTTTGCAACTGCTATGCTATTCCTCCAGCCCCAGATGTAGATTTTGAATAGCTCTAAAGAGTAGATCATGAAGTAGAGATAGTAAACCGTGGTACATCCTGATGCCTACCCACACAGTAGCTCTTTGGTGGGCCAGAGCAGCTACTGAGCTGTATGTGGGGAAACTTGGGTGGTCTTTGTCACCATGCATAGTACACCCTAGTCAGTGGAGTCTATACACCTGTGCCCACTTCCCCAGCATGATCAGTGGAGGCTTGAGCTTAGTGGCTTCTTCCGTCACTGCAGCCTTCTGCCCGAGCTGACCAGAATGAAGCCTATGTGCGTGGATGTACAGTCTGTCAGAAACATGCATGCATAGTGTCATTTTGCTTCTTGTTTACCTCTAAATTGTAGCATGAATAACAATGTTCAGTCTTCGCTCGGTCTTGTAAGATTTTTGCAGTTCTGTGTTGTATTAATATGCTGCCTGGCTTTAATATCAGTTGCTTTTTTTAATGAAGTGGTTTGTATGGAATTGTAACTGTAGAGACTGAGGTTGTACTTAAGAACTCGCTGTGGAGTCTTTCTAGAAAAATAGTTCCAAACTGGCCTATCTTTAGATTAAATGTATGATCTCCCAATAGGATTGCTTTGGAAAGAACAGTATTCACTTGTTGGTGAAAGACATGAAGTACTCATGTAAAACAGGAAAGTCTTTGTCACCTCATAATTGTAACTTGTGTATTTTCAGTTGCATTTAGAAAATTAAAGGAGTGGAAAAACTTTATGATAATGACACTTGGAGCCAAGTGTTAGATTTGGTGACTATTAAATAATAAATGATAGCAGAGGAGAGTAATTTTCTTTCTTGATTATGAAATAGGTGTTAGGTTCATTCTTAAATGTTTTTCTAAAAAGATTGATAAATGCAAGGGAAAGAAATCAGCCTTAATCTTGCAATACAGAAACAGCCAGCTAATATATCTTTTATATTTTAATGTGTATTTTAACTGAATTGGAATCATACTTTAAATACAAGTTTATTCTTTTTTTGCCTGGCAGTATAGGGTCTTTTAACATGTCTCACAACGAATAATTATTTAATATGCTGTTACTTTTCTTCTCTCGTAAGTATTATTTTATTTCTTCAGAGATGAAAATGTGACAGCACTACTTCAAAGTCAGAAGGTTGGGGGGCTGATAACTAGAGAGAAAGGGAAAAGCAATTTTTCCTGTAAACTCTGTATTACTTGAATTTATGTTGCCCATCAACTTTTCAGAAACAGTAAATATAAGCTAAAAATAGTTTAATGCTTAATGGAATATCTTTATGTGTAAATCTTATTCTGAGCCCTGGTTAAAGAGAAAGTAGTACAGAATTCTGTCATGTAACTCATAATTTAAAAAGGCACTGTGGCTGTTAATATTCCTGTAAATGAAAGTGAGTTTGGCATCTCTCATGAAATAGTTCAGACCACTAGAGACATATTCATTATTTCTCCTTGTCATTTATAGTGGAGTTTTTTCCTCCCCATTTCTGCTTGGGAACAAGACTGCATAGAGTTTGAAGAGGTAATGGTAATGGCAAATACATAGACCCCAACATTATCCTGAGTTCTCAAAACAGTCCTAGGAAATAGTAGTGTTTCTTTACAGATAAGGAAACCAGAGCACAGATAAATTATGCAAATTGTTCAAGATTGTGTTGATAATGTTGGGGCCTGGTCTCTTAATCCCTCTGCCATGACCTGTTTGCAGCTGATTAGAAAATAATACTGGAGTATAGAAAAATAAAAAAGAATGTGTGTGTCTCTTTGACATTTTCTTAGTTCATTATGTTTTTTTTTTAATGTGTGAACTTAATCTTCTCTTGATTGCTAACACATTTTCAACAATAATGGTAAGGAATTTTTATGGATTGGCTAGAGTTTGCTTTTAGGTCTTGTTTTCTCCTTATCTCAGCTACTGAAAACACTTCTCACTTTAGGGGCTATCAAGTTTCTCAGCTGAGCTCCATTAATTTTCCTCCCTTTTCTTCTACCACTTCTGCCCACACTCCTGGCCCGAAATGACTCCCAGAAGTTTGCAGGAGATGCCAGAGTTATAGCACTCATCTTATGAGCCATATTACAACCTGAACGGCCTACAGATTGCAATTTATTTGTTGTCATTCTCCTAAAGGACAATTCTTTCCTTGATAGAGGGAAGAAAACCTGTCCTAGGTGGCAGATGTGGCTCTTTACAGGGCTCAGGTTCTGGAGGGAGGTTTTTCCTCTTCCAGGTGTTACCCAGTTCTGCCTTTTGGATGGCTTTTCAGTATTATTTTCTTGCTCGTTACTGAAGAATCTAGAATGAGAAATTTCAGTTGTGAATGGAAAATTAAATAAAATAATGGTCAACCATAGATATGCTTAATTTTCAGACTCAGCATTTTATACAATATGTATGTAGCTGCCATGTATTTACTGAGTTCCTGGCGCCTGATTAGGCATTTACTTCTCATCAACACCCAGAGAATTATATATTATTTATTCCATTTTGCGGATCAGGAAATTATATCTCAGAAAGGTTAATAAATTCCCTGAAATAGCTCCAAAACAAAGAAGAGGCAGCTGGGTTTCTGTATACATCTGACCTCCTCACAGCGTGAGCTGGTGCTTCTCCAGTTATCCAACTCTTCCCCTGGTCTCTGCTTCCCCACACATCCTGGAACCCATTTTGTAGTATTGATGCAGATTTATTTCTGGACTCTTAAGGTATTGATCATCTGGATTCCAGAGGCTCAGACCCTGACCTAGAGTGATTGGGCTCTCTTCTCCAACCACTTTGCCCCTCGGTGGCATGCCCTATTCTCCCATTTGCAGATGTCAGGTAGAGGCTGTTTAGATGGCCTGTGTTTTCATCTATGACCATGACTTCTTTGCATCCCCGCCAGCAGGCTTTCGCTTTCTATGGCTTAGAAATAAGCTCGTTTAGAGAAATAAATACTAAATATTTGAATATTTAGTTTGTTTTTATATTCAGCTATCCTTAGAAAACTTCCAGTCTTTTGCATTTGACCTTGGTTTTATAGTCAATCCAATTTTTGATACTTTTTTAAATTTTAAAAATGTCATTTTTCTTCAGTACTAGTACTGGAATAATAGTAATGAAATCTTACAAAATAGAAAAATACAAAAGTTAGCTGTGTTACTACCATCAGGGATAACCGCTGAAGTCCTAGGAAATAGAGAGCTCGGGTATCTCGGCAGAGAATTAGAGAACATGAAAAAGTGGCATTATTTCATATGTTCTGATGTGTTGCTTATGTGTTTTGCCTAATAATATCTTAAGAATATCCTCCTATGACAGCAGATATACATCCATAGCACTTTTAGTGACCACAGATTGTGTGTAGAACTAATTTACCTAGTTCATCTTGTATCTTTTTCATTTTCCTTTTGGCTATGATGTAAGACAATTTTTGTAGCTAATTTTTTTCTTTTGTCTTTCTTTACTAGTGTACATCTCACAGGGTAGAAATGGGTCACAGGTTATACCTACAGCTTTTAGTACCTCTTGCCAGCCTCCCAGGCAGAAAGGCCATAATGAACTTTAACATCTGAACTCGCAGGTGTTCAGAATTCTTGTCTTGGTCTCATTTTTCTTCCTCTTGGAAATTATTCCAAGTTTCTGCTCTTTTCTTTGGAAAATATTGTTTCTTCTTCCCTACCTTTTTTCCCCAAAATAACCAGCTCTTTCACTAAATTTTACCCCATTCTCTGAATATATACATTTTTGTAATGTTCAGAATTTTATATGAGAATAGAAGAGATAACCACCACTACAACAACAAAAAGACATGTAGAGCTTCCAGTTGGAAGGAAGTGCTTTGTCGAACTTTTTGGATCATTTTAGAGACGGTTTAAAATTCCAGCCTCGTTGTTTTCTTCCATAGGAAATACTGTGAGGAAAATCTTGTCATCTAGCATGTAAGATATGGATGTGGTGACATAAATAAAGCAATGCAGTAAATTTCCAGAAATACACATCTATGTGTATATAAATACATATACACAAATATGCATATATATATTGCTTTTCTCGTCAAGGATTATTAAATATATTGATTAGTTAATACCCACAGTTATGTTTTTGCCTGTTTTATAGATGGGAATCCATAAAGGTTAAAATAATTTGCTCAAATAAGAAAGAGAAGTAGTAATGGAGTAAAGACTAAAACATTTGATTTGACTCCATGTAACTGTTAGTTGAGCAGTACTTACTGTGTGCTAGACTGTGTTCTAGCTCATCAAGAAGGAGGATCTAAGTACAACATAGCAGTACGTATACCAGCAGGTTGGCTTTGAGGTGTTGGGAGTGTGACCCTCACACAAGGCCATTTTGGGGTACAGGATCCTCTGTCCAGAAGAGGAAGAGAGCAAGAGGCTCAGCTGCACCTGGGCATCAAAGGTCTGGAAAGGGGAGCAGTGCTTTAAGAGTATAGTGAAGCAAGGTCCTTATAGCCCTTGTGGAGTGTGATTTTGAAGATTGTGTAGAGTAAGCAGTCTCTGAATCCCTAAAATCTACTGACAATGCCTGTGTTCAAAGCAATTAAATGTGTAAAATCTTGGGTTTGGTACTGGCCAGCTTTTGAGCTAATGGAACTCAGTAGCTTGTGAAGAAATAACTTAGGAGCCAAGACACAGGTGTCATCTTTAGCTGATTTACATAACACACTATATTCTTGCCTGTCAGATTATACCAGTTGGTATAAATTCAAGGAGCCTTGAGGTGAGGCCTATGCTGGATGTCAGAAAGCAAAAGGTAGGTTTGGAGAGCGGAGTTGTATGCATGTCA
The DNA here is from genome assembly GCA_004027205.1 of Ctenodactylus gundi. NCBI lineage: Eukaryota > Metazoa > Chordata > Mammalia > Rodentia > Ctenodactylidae > Ctenodactylus > Ctenodactylus gundi. The sequence goes on along the minus strand of PVKB01004965.1, from coordinate 95,750 downwards.
GAGGGAATAGACAAGCAACCAGGTGTGGGGCTGTCTAGACAAAACTATCCAGATGAGTGCCATCTAGCTCTCACCGTTTCCTTCCCTCAGTACCCAGGGGCTTGGCTTGTTGTGTTATTAATGTGAGAATTATAAAAGAGACAGTGAATCTGTCCCGGTTAAAATTATTATTTTTTCTCATGGGTTATATCAGGACATTTACCCGGTAGTGAAAATATTGTGGATTTCCCCTGAAGGAAGCAGAGTTTATTCATGGGCTCCTCGGCTGAGGGCTATCCATTAGAGTTGGATTTGGGCTGTGAGAATTGCAGTTAAGGCTGGGAAGGGCAACTGGAGGAAATGTCACTTCCTTCGAGTTGGGTGTGGTCTGACCCACTGGAGTTTTGAGTATAGAGAGGCAAAGTGATAGTGTCTGTTCACAGCATGCTCTCTTTTCCATAAAGAAGGTATCTGTGGTGATTGTGAGGACAGCTGTGAGGGACTTCCTGCTGTGCTGTTCTACCTCCCTCCACTGCCATTTGGAATGTGGGCTTAGAGATGTTACTTTGACGGGTGGAACTGACTCTAACCAGACTTAGAAGTCAAGATCTGTCTCTTAGAGTGCATGAGTGCTCTGCTTTACAAAAAAGATCACCTTAATTTTTTTTAAACTGCACTCATGTGTCCTATGTCATCTGCCAAGGCAAAAATATCAGAACCCACAAGGAAAAATTGTCAGAGTTGAGGCTCAAACAGTTTACAGAGTGCATCTGAATCCCAGTTCTGGTCCTCTTTCTATTTCTTATTTCCTTGGTAACCACAGTCAAGTTTTTGAACTTTTCTAAAGTTTCTCATTTATAGACAAGATGGATAACAACTACCTTTACAGGTATAAGGATCACACATCAGCACATAGATATGCCTGGAACGTCTACATTAATAGGTGATAGCCATTACTGCTGTGGCCACTGATAATGACAAAGGAATTAGCGATTCTTTTTTAAAAAGCGTAATCATGTGTAAAACATGTTTTTTAAGTTAATCTTAGGCTTGAAATTATTGGAAGAATTATGTTACTACATTAGTAAGTATCTTTATTGGTTGAGAAGAACAGAAAGGATGAGAAACCGAAAATATCCTTAAAGATCTGTTATTCCATGCTCACGTTACAGATGAGGAAAGTGAAACTCATCAAAGGGAACTTTTTTTCTCCAACCTTATACAGCTGTTTAATGGCAGATATAATGTTACCAAGAAGCTGGGTCCTAACACCACACTGAGATTGTGCTCTGTATGAAAAAATTGAGTCAAGACATCTAAGCCATTGTACACAGTGTAGGTAGAGTTTTATTGTAAAATGATAGATATTCAGAGAGAGAGAGAGAGAGAGAGAGAGAGAGAGAGAGAGAGAGAGAGAGAGAACACTTTTGAGTGAAAGGCAAGCCCCCACCAAAATGGAAGTTGTACTTAATGGTCTCAGGTTACATTTATATGATTAACTGAGTCTTTCAAGGAGCATTCTTCCTCTGAGATCATCATTCTTTTACAAATTAAATGGACTGTGTTTACCTGCTTCAAAGAGAAGTAGGTCCCTGTTTACTCCTTAGGTGGATGTTGTCTTGTAATTTCTTTTTCAGATCTTGAGGGTTTTCTAACTTTATCAGCTTGCTTAGAGGATGTTATTTTTTTCTTGAGATAAATAAAGTTTGAATATACACCTCTTGTGGCTCTTGACTATGGCTGTTGAATAAAAAAAAGGAAAAAAACACGTATTCTTTGGTTTTTTTTTTTTTAAGCAACTCCAGCATCCTGTCAAAATAAAATAATAGAACTAAGACTAGACAACACTCCTGACTGCTGTTGGTTGAAAGGGTTGCTTAGTAATCGTCTTTTCCTTAAGCTGACGTGGAAAACTCGGACATGTAGGTCTTTACTGCTTAAGTAAACCATTGTAGTGACCAATGTGGCTGCTACAGATACAAGTCTTGTTAAAGGGCTTGGTGAAGTGGCTGGTAGGTCGCTAGAATGTCCACTAAGACAAGTTAGCGTAGTAGAAAAATTTTGAGATTAAAAGCCAAAGTACCTAGGGCTTAAGTACTAGTTTAGACCTATTTTTATTTTAGGAACTTGGATAAATTATTACATCTTTGTAATAAAGTGAAAAATCTTAACGTATCCTACCTCTACCTCATAAAAAAGGCAAAAGGTGAAATGTATATGAAGTATATATTTTAAAGAGTAAAGTATATACAAAAACCAATGTAATTATTGTTTGACAAAATAAAAGATTTTTTGCTATTAGTTCCATTGTTTTGGAGTCAGTTTTTTTATAGAAGAATCCAATTTCCTATCTTGCATCATTGACTCAATAGTAACAGGAAGATAGCAGTTAAGCTCAATTATAAAGTTTGGCTATATAGTAGAACTACTTTAATTTTATTTAAAATGGTAGAGCTGTCTAATTTCAGTGGAAATTACACACAATTAACTATGTCATTTGCATTATGTTTTCATCTCACTGTGTGTTTATTTATAACTTCCTATTCCTGTAGATAGCAAGAGCAAACGAGAGAATACTTGTGGCAGCAGTTGTGAGACTGAGAAATCATTCCAGCGTCGCCCTTGCCCACTTGACTGTTGAGATTATATAATGTGTATCACAGATTTTAAAAAACTTTTTAATAATAGAACATGAATTATGTGAGTTCACCAGAATCATCAAGGAGAATTAATCCTAATTGAAATAAAATAATGCTATCTGGAGAAAACTGATAGTAATACTTGTCATAAGGTTGTCCTGGGACTAGTACATGGATTCTTTATTTACACAAGAGCTGCCTGCTCACAGACAGAGCTCTGGGCAAGTTTTACAGACGTATTAGGTAACTGACAGGTTAGCAGTCAATATGGACAATCATTTGAGGTAGAATGACAAACTAGGTCACCTGTAGATAAAGACATACATTTATGGAGCACCTACTAACTACCACATCTATGTTAATGTGTATATGTGTATAAAAACACTGAATGGGTTCCGTGCAAAATAGGTAGATCTCTATGCATTTATAACTAAAGCACTTTTTAGCAAAGCACAGTAACACAAGACATGCAGATAGATAGATAGATAGATAGATAAATAGATAGATAGATAGATAGAGAGATAGAGAGATAGATAGATATGGGTGGGGTGTAACTCAGTGATTAAAGCACTTGTGTAGCATGCGTGAAGCCCTGGGTTCACTCCTTAGCACCACATAAAAGTTAGCCAGGTGTGGTGCATGCCTGTAATCCCACCACTTGGGAGGCTGAGGCAGGAAGATTGCTGTGAGTTCGAGGCCAGCCTGGACTACATAGTTAGTTCAGAACCAGCCTGGACTATAGAGTAAGACCCTGTCTCAAAAAAAGAATGGATAGATAGGTAGATAATCATTTTTTGAGACAGTCTCTGGCTGCTTAGACCCTGTCACAAAAATGTGAGTATATATTCACATATCATTGGATTTTTTTTGAGACAATGTCTCACTGCTCTGCAGTCCAGGCTGCTCCTGAACTCACTATGTAATCCAGGCTAGCCCAGACTCACAGCAGTCTCCCCGCGTCAGCCTCCCAAGTGCTGAGATTATAGGTATGTCCGACCATGCCCAGTTTACATGGGGCTTGGCAATCGAACTCAGAGCCTTATGCTTGCTAGGCAAGTACTCTAACTGCTGTGCTATTTCTCCAGCCCTAAAGGCAGATTATTCACGGTGTTGGAACTCATACTTTTGTATTCAGAAAAAAAGTTAGATTTCTACCTTTCACTGTGCTCAAAAATTTTGGAATGGATTAAAAGGCTCAATGTAAACTATAAATACAAACCAAAAAATGATAGCAAAGAGTTTTTATATTGACAGTTGTAATAAAAATAAATATAGAAATTCGATGCTGTAAAGAAAAGGTTTAATAAAATTGACTGTGTAAAAACATTCAAATATCATAGGACCAAAGACTGTCAAATTGAAAGTTGAGAAACTTTTAATATTTGTGTGATGATATTATCTACAAAAATAAAAGTGAAAGGAGTAATACTCAACTATCCAGCATGCCTACAGATCAGTAAGAAAATGGCAAATCAGTCAGCAGGAACACAAAGGATATGAAAGTATCAGTGGCAAACACGATTCTCAGCCTCACTAATAATTTGAGGAATGCCAATCAAAACAGTAAGATATTTTCACCTATAAGATGGATAAAGTTTAAAAACTCATAATGTTTGCTGGTACCAAAAGTATGTTTAACAAAATGGTGGGCATTTAAATCAGTACAGTTTTTGTTGATGTTGTTATATAACAAATGCAAAGTTAAACAAGCCAAGAGTATTTTCACTTTCTAGAATTTTTGTTGAAAGTGTCCATTATTTTTTCTCCTGCCTGGGTAGAAAGACCACAGCTGTTTTCATATCTGTAAATAACAAAAGAATATACAATAAACACTAACCAGGCTAGCTTGTTGGGCAGGGTCAATGAGCCATACATTTATGTACTTGAACTTTCTTCATTGAGCAGAAATAATTTTAGTAATTTAAAAGATTAAGAGCTTTTGCTTCTGGTGGTAGAATTTTTCTGTTATTTCTCAACTAATATGGTATATAGGTATAAGCAAGTGATCTCACGTCAACCAGTGGCTTAAGTTGTGGTCTCTCCTGTGCTGTCCCAAGCCTCATCTTCCTTGGAGTGCACTCCCTAAAGTCAGCTGCTCTGAGTGTCCCTCCTCTTACAGAAGAGTTATGGACTCCTCACCATGCTGGGGAAAAATCTGTACCCCTGCCTGGCTAGAGGCATCCAGCATCTGGCATCCGACACCTTCTCCAACTCAGTAACTTGTTTGCCTTCTCTTTAGGATGTTTATAAACCCCGCCGGAGGTACAGACGCCAACAGGGGGCCGAGGAGCTCCTCGATGAAGAATCTCGAATCCATGCTACGCTTTTGGAATACGGCAGGTAATCAATGGGACCCATTCTAGGTATCTTGTTGATGAAACTGTTTAAAGGAAAGGTAATTTAAGTATTCCCTTGGTTGGCTTTTACACGACCTACTTTACTATTTTCAGCCATGAGAAGCCAGTGTCAGGAACTTTTTCATGTAGTATTAGTGAAGTTCCTGTGCATCACTTTTGCAGTTCCCCCCCTGGAAATGTGTAGATGACTTCCCCTGACTCTGTCCTGGAGTATTTACAGAGGCTGTGACTCCTCTGATCTTCATTCCCTGTCACTTACTGGAATCTTAAGTAGTAGAACAGTAGAAGTGGAAGCACTTTCAGCAGTTTCATACTGTTTGAATGATAATTTTGGATTTGTATGAAGAGTGACCTAACTAGAAAAATGCAGACTAAAAATAAAGTGGTCATGACTTGAAAATACTTTAGTTTTTTTAAAAGGTTTTTATTTTATGCTGTCAGTTTTTGTTCAGAAAATCACCAGGGGCCTGGGGGTATTAGCTCAGCAGTTAGACTGTTTACCTAGCAAGCACAAGGCCCTGGATTTGATTCCCCAGCACCATGTAAACCATGTGTGGTGGTGCACACCGTATCCCAGCACTCAGCAGATTGAGGGGAGGCTTGTCATGTGTTAAAGGCCAGCCTGGAATTCATAGTGAGTTCAGAACCAGCCTGGACTGAAGATTGAAACACTGTATCTCTTTATTGAATATTTTGGTTAATACTGGGTATTAACCTTCACTTATGCCATGCATTTTCTACTTAGAGTGTCGGATCTCTTCATGTGAGTATATCTCTTCCTGCTCTTTCTTGTGCCAGGAGGGGCCTGTGTGCTGCTCTTCCTCACAAGCTAGCCCTTGGTGGGTGGCTGGAACTAACTGCACTCTTATTGCATCTCCCTGAGTGAGCATCTACTGGCTTCCTCCTCTAGAGTAGTAGGGAGAACCAGTTGGAAGGAAATTAGGTTTAGTTATTCTAGATTTTGTAGGAAAGGCAGTGTCTTTTCTTATTTTTTTAATTTTCATTTATTGATTGCACCACACTTGGATTATTAATAGCATAAGGTAAAATGAGTCTCTTTGAAAAGAAGTTACGTTAGTTCTGACCATAAGCCATATATGATGGTATTCTTCATACCTCACAGTCACTGCTGTGAACCACATACCTCTTTTTGTAAGGAGCCTAAGCCATCTACATATTTTTGGAGGCCAAATACAAAACGAAAATGCAAGACCCTTTGCAAAGATTACTAATAGGACTGGAGGCATAACTCATTGGATAGAGCACTTGTCTAAGATGGACAAGGCCCTGAATTCTATTTCATGGCACCACATAAAAATTAGCCGGGCATGACAGTGCGTGCCTCTAACTGCAGTACTTGGGAGGCTGAGAGAGGAGGATTGCCATGAGTTCAAGACTAGCCTGGGCTACGTTGTGAGTTCAGGCCAGCCTTCCCTCTCCTGAACAAACTTATCCTCTGATTCTATTCAGTATTCTACTGCATGGAGTTCTCCACTAAATGAGGACCATATACCCTGTCTGAAAATTTTAAAGAATTACTAATAATGATCAGTTGTTAAGAACTTGAAGGCAACAACTACTAAGCACAAAGGACCCCTTAAAGTGTGAGGCCTTGTACAAGTGGATGGGTTACTTGTGCTACGGTGGGCCTCTCCACATGAAATCCAGCTGCCCCTGGGCAGCTCAGGGACAGCCAGAGCTGGAGAGAAGCTATGAGCTCTAGTCACAAGTTCTAGAGCAAAGGAGTACTTACTTTGGTGAATGTTGTGAGTGTTCATGGGTTTTGCTGTTCATACCTACTGTTACGGTTTGGATCTGGAATGTCCCCTGAAAAAGCCTCATGTATTTGAATGTTACGGGTTTTCTGTGGAACCATATGCTGTTAAGAGTTGGGCCCTGGTCAGGAGGGGTGGATTGTGGGCATGTGGTGGATTACAGGTATGGGGTGTTTTGGGGGCATGTGGTATATTACTGGGTATGTGACTTGGAAGGGGCAGACCCCTGAGGCTTAACTCAGAAAGGGCCAAAATACTGAGGCCTGACAAAGAATGGGCAGCTAACTGGGAGATGACCTAAAAGGGTATAAACTAGCTCAGCCCTTCCTCCCAGACTTGGCTTCTTACACATCATGAGTGAATAGCTTCCTCCAGTTAGGCTACTTCCATGTACTTGCACCATTGTCAGCCATCTGTGAATGGACTGAGACCTACTGAAACTGAGAACTAAAATAAATCTTTTGTCCTTAAGTTGTGGCTACATCAAGCATTTCTGTCACAACAATGAAAAAGTAAGACACCTGCTTTTTTTCTATTTTCGTAGAAAATTAGAAGTTTCTGGGGATGAAAAGGCATCACCATAGGGTTCAGTGAATTGTCTCCCTCCCTGAAACCACATTACTAGTGTTTCAGTATTTTGCTCTGAAATTCTCAGTTTTAAATAAGACCATTTCTGCCAGGATAGGTTTAGACTTCTTTCCTCCATTATAGGCCTGTGCCACCAAGCCGGGCTCTTTATGGCTTTATGCTCCTATTTTTGTTCTAGATTCCAAATAATTAGATAATTATCTTATTTTGATCTAGGGAAGTTATTCTGGAAGATTTGTTTGTTTCCTGCAGTTAGATAGCCAATGGGCACATGTGGCTGTTAAAGCAACTGGAATGTGACTAGTTTAGCTCAGGAACAGAATTTAAATTTAAATTTAAAAACTCATGCTGATTTAGTTATTGGAAAATACATTAGTATGTTTGGAAAAACATGGGTGTGTGATTTTACTAATTTAAAAATTAGGTAGCTCTTTTTATATTTCTTTTAAACAGTGGTAATTCAGAAGATGTGTGTCCTGGACTTAACAATCATGTCCCAAGTATAGGGTATTTGGAGACCAGTGGAGTGATGGAATAACCAGTGCACTCTTGGTGCTGACAGTATAGGACAGTAGTAGAGTGAATGAGTCAGAACTGAAAGAGGGGAAAACAGGAACAAAGGGCAGCGCAGGGAGCTGCAAGCGTGTGGCGCCAAAACTCGGAAGGAAGAAGCAGAGTTGACAATGAAAAGAGGGTGTAGGGTAGAGCAGCATTACCAGGAAGGACGAAAGGGAAGTAAGTGCTTTTCTAATAGAGATAAGATAGGCATAGGGTACTGTCAGGGCCTGGCGAAATCAGACAGACATGGATGAGTTTCTTAGAGTTACTTGGGCCAGTGGACGCAATATGACAGCTGTTAACAGGAAGAGAGGACAGCTCTTTTTTGGCATGGAAGCAGAATCATTGTGTCATATGGAGGAGGTCCTGAGGGCTAGATTCTTTATGCAGCACATCTGAGTGTCTCTGCCCCACTCCTGGCTCTAAACTAGGCGTTGGGATGTAAAAGTGAGTGAAGATGTGCTTGAGTGTTCATAACAGCTTTATTCCTAGTTGCCAAACTGTGAACAGCCCACATATTTATCAGCTGATGCATGGATAAACAAAACATGGTTTTTCCATACAATGGGATATCATTTCGCCATAAAAGGGAGTAAAGTATTGGTTAATCCTACCACTTGGATGAATTTTGAAAATATTATGCCAATTAAAAGAACCTAGGTAAAGAAGGTGAGAACACTGTGCTTTAACACTAGTTTCAGCAGAAGGGCTTTGTTGATCCCAGAGCTCAGCATTAGGCTGAGCTCCCAAGCCACACCCTAGAGCTGGGTCAAAGTGCTTATGCTTTAAAAGCCACCTAGCAGCCTGGGCAATTAGTAACCTGCTGCTGCAGCTGCCAGTGAGGCACTGTATCACTTCTGCCCAAATCAGGATGCTCTCTTCTTGAGACCAGGAAGCCATTGTGACAGCTGCTGGCCCTGAAACAAGGTTGCTTCCAGTGTGATCCTTGCTAATATCATGGGTCCTCTGTGCCCTCCCTCTCTTATCATCTGACTTCCACATTCAGCAAATACTTCTGATAGATACAACCTAAATAGTGATCAGTATGCAAGGTGTCAGGGAGTATAGAAAATGGTCTCTTATTTTTTAGCTTCTGCAATTGATACTAAGGATCTGCCATAGGCCCTTTATAGAATTTGTGTGGAGTCCCAAAGTTTAGGTTCAGAGGATCATACTTTGGCCCTATAGATTTGTGCCTAAAGGAGGGGCAACTGCCCAGGTCTCTTCAGTTATATGACAACAAGCATAGGCTATACTTACAGCATCTTGATTTATATATTTTTATTTGTGTTTAGTTTATTCATTCAGTAAACATTGGAGATCTAAAATGTGTAAGTAGGGAGGCCAGGGATGTAACTCAATGGTGGTATGCTGGCCTCTTGTTTGTGAGATCCTGGATTCAATACTCACTACCACAAAAAGAAAAAAAAAAAAAAAAAACTAGAAGTAGAATTACTGCTTTTGAGGACAAGGGTGCAGATGTCGACTGAAAATATTACTTTTGCCTTTAAGAAAGATAAATAGTTTATTCTATAGCCAAATATAAATGACCTAGTCCCAGGAGCATGAATTTAGCTTTCCCCAAATAGCATGTGCCAACAGGTAGCAGTTCCACAGTTATGTATAGTTACAGAACAGAAGAAAGTCATAAACGAAAGCACATTTTGAAAACAGTGAAAGCATCAGTTAGATGGGTCACACTGACGGGGGAAATTTCTGCTATGGGCCTCAAGTGTTACCTGGGTGGTGGGAAGCTAGGGGTTCTGCTTTTTCATCTTAAAACCATTACTTAGTAATTACAGGAATGTTGCATATCAAGGGATTTATCACAGGATCCTAAGTTAGATACATAGGAGGACAATAGATGTGGCCATGAAAAAGGCCCAAGATAGCCCACATCAGTCTGGCTATGGTAAATGTTCCAGCCTTTCCACAGGCTCTCCAGAATCAACTTAACTAATCACCGTGGCCTTTTTGTGAGTGAGGCTGTTTTCTGGAAACTTTAATTATCACAGACATGCCACCAGGTGGTGGGATGGGTGGCCTGGGGCTAACCTGAGGAAAGAAGAGAACAGTTCATTGTGTGCAAATCTTGCTGTTCAAGAGCAATTTTATCACACCTGTGGCCCGGGACACCTTTGAACACAGTCTAACATAAGTTTGTAAACTTAGTTAAAACATTGTGAGGCTTTCTTGCATTTTTAAAAATAATGTGTGGTTCTCAAGCGTGAACTTTCTAAATGGCAATGGGACAGAATAAAATAGAGTAATTATGTCCATAAATTCTGGAGTGTTATCTGTAATTCATATTGTAGTTGGAGACATTTGGACCAAAAGAAACAAGTTTTTAAAGTTAACAGCTAAAGAGCGCCTTATTTTCCTGGGGCTGCCTGGGCCTGAAGGCCCCTGCTGCTGCCCCGCATCTGGAGCAGGCACACTCAGTAGCATCCCCCGGGCTGTGTGCTGCCCTGGAGAACTGGTAGTGCATCTCCAAAGGATCATAAACCTTTAACATTTTTACATGATTTTTAGCGATAACTTTATGATTTGATTGACTTGAGTATAAGTTACATAAGTGAAAACAAAACACTGTGCCTTCTGAGCCCACTACACAGTCAAGTCACAACCCACGTGGATAAGACGTTGTATGTGCTCATGTGACTTAGTGAAAAAAATGCAATTACCTATTAGAGTTTTTGCACCTACCTATACAAGTGAAGACTGATATTTACTGGTTGTTTAGCAAACATACAAGTTTTCTTATTTATTAAATTTGGGCTTGTGGTTTTTTGTAAAATAATATGTTCTTATTACCAGTAATATAGAAATACAAAAATACATTTTCTGCATTATATCATTATAATTGCATAGACAACATTGCTAAGACTAGAAAAATAAAATTGCGTATTTATTTTTGGAATGTCTAGAATTGGTCAGATATTAAACTCAAAGAAGAATTTGATCATGTCTCTCTCTTTTTTTTTTCCCCCTGCTACAAAGGATTCAAACTCAGGGCCTTTATGCTGAGCTACATCCTCAGCTCCTTTTTATTTTTTATATTTTGAGATAGGATTCCATTAAGTCACTGTATTGCCTTTACTGGGCTTGAACTTGTCCTCCCAATGTGCTAGGGTCACAGGCATGCAATGTCACTATGCCACTGTGCCATCCTTGAAAATATCTCTCTACTAGACTTCTATAAGATCTGTCTTCTTAGAGAAAAATATTCAACACTTCACAGTCACACTTTATTCACATCATTGCTTTTTAGCAGTATATACATTTGTGAACAACTGTTCTCAAGGATCAAGCATGCGAAGAGTAAAATTATATCAAAATTTTCTTAAAAGTATTTTGAGACTCACGAAGAGTTGAAACTACTTCCATTAGCAAAGCATTGGTGCATGATTTTCGCAGAAACTGGCCAAATATCCTTAGTTTTCTGTGTTAGTGATTTAATTTTTAAAAAGCAAGAAATAAAGAAGTTCTAATAGACCAACTGAGGCCCAAGACAATTCTTTATTCACTGTGACTCAGACAAGCTAAAAGCTTGGACACCCATGAGATACAGCCATACACCCATGAGAGTGTGTAAGGAGGAAGTGATGTTCAGTCAGTTGGCAGAACCATAGAGGTGAAGCTGCAGCTGAAGAACTCTCCATTTTCCCCCTAGAGAAGAGGCCTGCCTAATATAAATCTGGATCAGCCCAGTGCAGGGTTCAGTGAGGAATGCGCAGGAAGAGTGGGAAGGATGAGGACACAGGCAGCCGACCAGTAGAGGTAGCCCACTGACCTGGGAAGTGAGGCAGGGCCTGTAATTTGTTTTTTTCCTAAATGGTTGCATGTAATTTTATTTCTCTACAAGCTCTTTAAAGTATGCGAGGCTGAGTGTTTTGTATTACGCTTTTTGTTTTAGGTTTAATAGTTTTTACATTGTTATACTTGCTTTTTATAAAGCATAGATTAACTATTGCCAGAAAATAAATTTAAGCTGAAATTCATTTGCATGTTTTCTTTCTTTTTTAATTCAAGTTTGCATAAAGTGAGTGTACATTATTGACATCATGCTTGAATTATGTTTGAGAACAAGAAAATGTGTCGGACATGAAGTTTTTAAAGTAACATTAGAGAACATATTTGGTGTGAGCAAACACATTTACATTTGCTTATAAATGTTTCTAAGATCTCTAGTTTACATTGTTGCTCTGAAATGCAGTTTCCTGATTTAAAGAATAATAACTATACTTAAAGAGAATATTACACTCCAGTGTTGAAGAGTTCCCATTTATAAGTAATTGTAGAGCACATAGGATGGCTGGATCTTCATTCAAAGGACGGTGAGCTACATTTCTTGGAAAAATACTAGAAACATTTTCTGTGACATAAATGGCCTAAATTCTCCTTGGTTCCTTGTACATAAAAGTCCAACCAAAATGCACTTGATGCAGTGTACTCTATTTTTGAATAGTATTTGACCTCCTTTATTTTTTTGTGGCCCACAGGAGATACGGATTTAGCCGCCAGAGCAAAACAGAAAAGGTAAGAAAAATGTAGATGATAGGAGAGGATATTTGAGAGACAAAAATGACTGTCCTTCGGCCCATACTTGACACTGACAGACTGAGCAGCAGCTCCCTGGGAATGGTGGGCTGGAAGGGGCTGCTGACAAGCAGGCACTCATCCCTGGGCAAGCTGGGGTGGCAGGACGTGTGTGCTAGCTGCTGCTGGCCCCTGCATCTCTGTTTTGGCATTTCCATCCCATCATCTCCGCAAGCCTCTCAGCAAGACCTGCAGTGTCACCCCTGTTACAGGAGGTAAAGGGTGATTGAAAGCTGTGGCCTTGGGATTAATAAGGTGGGCTCTGAAAATGTGATGTTAGACTCTTCTCCTGGTGCTCCCAGAGCTCTCCTCATCTGATGAGAATGCCTCTAGACAGATGTGAACGGGGTGCTGGCAGTGAAAAAATGTAAGCTTCCTCAGTAAGACAGTGGAGTGTGAGAAGGCCAGTAAGTCAGATTGTGCTTTTTTTTTTTTTTTAGCTCTACAGAGGAGTCTCGGTGTTTCTTTTAACTTAGGTATACATCAGGGATTCTTAATTGTTAGTAGCAGGACAGACACACAGATTTTGCATTGCCAAACACTTCCAGCTGCTTTGTTAAGAGCACCATGGCTCTCTGTGCATTGTTTAACTTCACAGTGTTCTAAGGAGGATACTTACTCCTGTTTTTCAGGCCAGAAAACTAAGACTTACAGAGGCTCAGTAATTTTTTTCTCCAGGGTCTTAACCCGAAAGTGCCATGATAAGAATCCAAACCGGAGCTCTGTCTGGCATCAAAGCCTGTGCTTGCAAGCACTGCCTTGTGAATAATAATGTACCTGCAAAAGTGATGTTTGGCCTCTTGGTGGGTGGGGTGTGTGTGGGAAGTACTAGGATCCCGCCCAAGGGCTTCATATCAAGCTGCATCTCCAACCCTTTTTATTTTTAGCTATGAGACAAGGTCTCCCTAAGTTCCTTTCTTGAGTTGCCCAGGCTGGGCCTAAACTTGTAATCCTTCCGCCTCAGCTGTGGAATTACACTTTGCCCAGTTCTTGTCTCTTTAAAAAAATAGAGTCTCTCAGCTTGACATTTGTTAATAAACTTCTCATTTTCCCTAAGACCCTGGATTTTCTTAGCTAAAACACTTAATCATGTTCCATGGCTGGCACAAAATACCCAACACCTGTACCTTAAAGGAGAGGCTGTTTTTGTCTCATAGTTGTAGAGATTTGAGTTCTTGCTTGGTCAGCTGGTTTCAAGGCAAAAACCGCAAGGCAGAATGCCTATGTGAAGGACAGCTGCTCATTCCATGTCTTCCAGAAAGCAGAGAGCAAAAGGAAGAGCATGGAACAAAAGTGTTCCCTTCTAGGACGTGTCTTCCTTGACCCACCCCTTCCAACCAGGCTATACTTCCAAACATGAGTCTTTTGAGGAATATTTTAGAAAGCCATAACAGATACGTTCCTTTGGCTAGTCTCCTGACATGCCTCCATTTCTTCCATTTTCTCCACTTCCCTCTGCTTCCTGGAGTGATTGCTGTGCCAGTCACTATGGGCACTGACAGTGACCAGGAGCATATCTTCTAAGGGAAGATTGGCTGGTTACGTATCCTAGCTTCTCCCCTTTACTTTGTGACTTTGGGTAATTTGCCTAATCAGTATATATGCTCACAGCATGTGTAAATAGGGCATTCAGTCAGCATTATCTGCCCCACAACATTGTTGTGAAAATTAAAATGTGTAGGACCTAGAGTGACCCAACACACAGTAAACTTTCAGAACCAGTAACTATAATATTATTCATTCCTTGACATTTATGTACTGATTACAATATCTTCTTTTTTGATGTTCTCATTTTTAAATTATATTTTCATTCAACCCAATAATCATCTCTTATAGAGCAAGATTTTTCTGTCTTTGAGTTATGCCCTTTGTCATCTGGCATAAGGAATGACTTGTACAGTACATTGGTAGGTAATTTGAATCTGAAAAGCAGTCTGTATAAACTGAATTCTGAATTAAGATGGCTGGATTAAAAATAAAATCTCAAATGGATGTGAAGCCATATTCATATCAGATTGTCGTTCTGTGTCAGATGACTCATTTGGCATGGAGATCTCCTGCTGTAGGTACACACCTGGGAGGTGGCAGACTTGCTACAGAAAAGCATCCTAGAGTTAGGATGGCCAAGAAGGGCATGTGAGACCTTTAACCTTAATTACCAGAGATCAGTAGTGAGCCTGAGGTGACCTAGCTGGGAGATATAAGTGATATGTTTAAAACCATGAACTCTGGACTTGGCAGCCTACATTTGAAGAAGAGCAGCTAATCCAGGGTGCCTTGCATGCAGCAGGGTACATTGCAAGCCTGGGCTGGGCTGAAAGTGAGCAGCTAGATTAACTGAAGAAGTAGTTTAGATTTATTTTGGTTTTCAGACTTATTTGATCACTCATAATAGTAAAAAATTTCATTTTTCATTGTGATTCAGTACACATCTTCATGCACTCCCCCCAAAAGCAAAAGCTCTCATGAAGCAGTACTGACTCCTTACTACCTACAGAACACTCTGGTGTATACTCTTACTTTCATTTGAATAGATGCTAGTCTTCCCTGTTAACTTTAATGATGTCCCACTAGTGGATCTCATTTGGCAGATAGAAGAAACACTGTTCTGCTAGTGACCTGCCTTCCAAAGTGTTGTAGAGTGGAAGAATAAGTCTGGCAAACGTATGTGGCCTGATGCTTATTTCATGAGTGAGCATTTGGGAAATGGAGACAGGTGTCAGCCAGGTCCTGACCTGCCTGTCCTGTGGCTCAGATGCGAGCTTAGGTCGTGATTATCCACTCCCTCTCGGATGCTCATCCAGTTCCCCAGTTCTGTATGTTTTCTCCTACTTTTTTAAACCATCCTTTCTTGGATGAGTCTGCATCCTGTAATGCTCAGCTGATTTCACATCTTCCTTTCTAGGCCGAGGACAAGAAAGTAGCACTTCCTGCACGGCTCTTGAACACAGAAAAGGCAGATGCCCTGGAGGAAGATGAGCTCCAAGCAGCTGAAGAGGTATGTGCCCCACGTAGGTCCTCTGAGGTTTGTTTTAGTTATTTGAGGAGAAATCTACCCTATCCTCACCTGTCCCAGGTAGCCAGCTGGGAGCTGCCTTTCAGCCCTCTATTTCCCTTTCTTCACCTCTAATGAGTCTCGCCATAAAACCTAGGGCTGGGAGACCTATTTCAGCATGTTCTTCAGCCTTTTATGGTCAGGATGCTCACTGCTGCCCCTTCTGTTCTCTTTCAGCAGCGTATTCAGTCACTGATGACCAGGATGACTGCCATGGCAAGTGAGGAGGTGAGGGGAGATATGGAGGGGGACATGGCTCCCCCCAGCTCGGCTCTGGGGCGCCTCCTCTCAGGAGGACTGCCTTCTCTAGAGTCCTCTCTCTTCTGAGGTCAGTGTCTCCAGTTCCTCAGAGCCTTCCTAGTGCGAAGCTGTTCATAATGTATAGTGTTGTTCATGGGGACCTCTAGGAGGGAGACTTAAATAGCCTTTGTGAGAACAGGATGTCCTGGATGGCCTGGCATGCTCGTCTCTGTGGGAGACCTGGAATCAGCCCTGCCTCTCCATAATCCCGGTTCTACCCAGGTTCCCCCAACATTTGTTGCCGTCCAGTACCATTAGGAATGCAATCTAGAGTTTATAGTTGGTATTCAGAGAGCACAAGGTCTGATCAGGTCGTTTAGCCAGGTGCTTGAAAAGATCTTTTTTTTTTTTTTAGACCATGGGTGTCCTGTGTCAGTAAAGAGATACTTTAGAGTTCTAAGGTTCCTTGTATTTGCAGTTTTTTCGTGAGTCCTAGGCACTCTGCAGACTGTTCAGTTACCCTCAGGAGGTATAGTCCCGGGATATGGAACATCAGCAGTGATTTTCAGGTGCAGTCAGGGCCTGAGCAGAAGCTGCTGCAACTGCCCAAATGCCTCAGGAAATGGAGAAGTGGCTCTGACTGCTGTCTTGAGGCTCTTTTCCCCTTTCTTTACTGATGAATAAGTTGGCAAGAGGCAAATTATTTTTTCTCCTGGAAATACTGTTTTGTAATAATACTTAGTGCTCAGGTTTCCAAATTCTGTGGAAGAACACACCCTTGAGAACACGCCCCTGTGATTGCAGAGCCGTCTTACTGCGAGCTCCGTGGGTCAGATCGTGGGCCTCTGCTCCGCTGAGATCAAGCAGATTGTGTCTGAGTACGCTGAGAAGGTAGGTACTGGTGCCTGCTGGGTTGTATGTCTCAGGTAACACCCCAAGCTTTGTTCCTGTCCTTCCCCTCCCTTTCCCCCTGCAGTTTTACAATCTGGTAGCGATTCATCTACCATATTTCTCAAAAACTGAGACACCAGGCCTCACCACACATAGCCATCAGCATTTGACCATTAGCTAAATTAATCTTCTTCTGCAGTCCCCATTTTTCCAGAAATATTAAGAGAAAATCTGTCTCTCAGAACTGTTATCACATTTGATACATTGTTGCCTGAGGTATGGCATAGACATTTTTTCTTTCCTATCAGGCTTCTTGTAACTCCTGCACAGTTTGGTGATTGGACTGAGAAATGAAGCTTTTGCCACTTAGGAGATAAAGCCCATAACTCAGCCAAAGCCCAAGGCAAGAATTTTTGTTCTACTTTATTAAAAGAATACAGAATGAACAAAAGCCTCAAAGTCATATTTCAGTATTAGATTTTTTTCCATCCTAAGAAAGGCAAGAGGACCTTGAATATTTCAGGAAGGTGGTGATTAATCATTTTGAACATTACGGATGCTGGTCTGGCTGAGATGTAGTATAGGAAAGATGAGATTTACAGGGCATGTTCCACATCCCTCCTTCCTCAGCTGTACCCAGTCTGCCTTAAAATGTTGATGTCTGTTGAAGCATTTAGCTCTGATTTCCTTGTCTCAGAAGTCTTGGTGACAAATTAGTTCCACCTCCACTCTGCAAGGATGACCTTCTGAAATGATTGCACTGGTGGTATGGTCTGGGAAAAGGTGTTACTCATAGCCTGGAGTATGATCTGCCTGATCTTCCCTAAACACAGCTGTGATCCTAAAGAGGGTATGAGCAAGACAGTGAATAGGGCAGAATGACTATGGGTGGGTTTCCTATTTCCTCACACCCAAGAAAATGCTCCTTAACATGGGCTGATATTCTCATAGACTCCACAGTGTACTCTCCTATTTAATTTCATTTTCCATTTACCACTGATCCATGTCATTTGAAATTTGAAAGAATTTTGGTTATCCTAAAAGTACATATAAATTCAAAAGACTGAAGTTTTGAAAAGAATGGTTAATTGCCTTCTGAAGAAAGTGTGTTGGTTTACTGTCAGCACACAACCAAATGGCAAGGGTATGATCCGTATTATTATTATTATTATTATTATTATTATTATATTGCTATATATGCTAAATCCAATTTTCTTGGGGGAAGAGGAGATAACTAGATCAGGCCACCCCCCTGCTTTTCTACAGGAGCTCTGATTTCTGTCTCTAGACGTAACCCACTGTTGGCAGATAAGAGCTCTGGTTATTGCAAGGAGGAAAATGAGCAGCCCCTTCTTTGGTTTGCAGTATATCTGTACTTCCTAAACCTCTCCTTAGCTTAGATTGGGAAAGCGTATCTTTCCCAGCCGGTTCTGCATCTGCCAGATCTTTTTCTGGGTTTCTGTCTCTTTTCTCCCGAGCTTTTTCCTCCTCCCCCTTATGTCTCTACCCAGTTCAGATGGCTACGTGCTGTTATTGTCCTGTACTACTCCCTGACTCCCTTCTATTTTTCTAGAATATGGTGAAGTCAAAGTAGGCCTCGAACTGGAGGAGATACCAAACTTCTATTCAAGGCTACAATTAAGTGAAACCTTTTTATTGAAATTGTAGAAGGCTGGGTGCTCATTTCTGGATTTTTACTGTTTTTTTCCATTGAATAGGTAATAGGGCATTTACAGTTTTAAAAATTAAATTGTTTTCAATTCTATTCCCACTTCATGATTTCACATTTACATGTTATCTTATACTGTCCCTAGATACCCATAAGTGTAATATTTATTTTTGCCTAAGAGAGGTAGGACTTTGTAGTGTTTAGAAACAAACCACATGGAGTCGTATCTTGTTTTATATTTGTCTTCTCTGTTTCTCTGATGTGTGAGCTTGGCCAGTTATCTAAATTCTTTAACCTAGTATCTTCATCTGCAGAATGGGAATCATACTTCCTTTCTGGTAGATGTTTTAAAGATTGAGATATGACCAAATTTTCCAGTATATTGTATCTTCTCAGCTATTTGCACTTTTAAAGTACTTTTTGTTTTGTTTTAAAGTACTCAAGGCCTCACACATGCTAGGCAAGCACTAACAATTACCAATATCCACAGCCCTTTTGCTTTTTTTGCTTTTATTTATTTTTGGTCATATCACATCAGAAACATTTTTTATGTTTCCAACCTTCGTGTTTATTTTGATTCCTGTATAATCTGCATTAATGCAGTACAAGTCACTAGACTTTTTTATCATTGGACTCTAGGTTGTTTCTGTTTGCCTTGTAGATTGTACTATGAATATGAGCCAATAGTTTCTCCTGAAATTTTCCTTAGACTTGGATGATTGAGTTGTAACTCTTCCTCAGAACTGTTTTACAAATAAATTGTATCAAAATGAAACACTGTCAGTGGTGAAGGAACTTTCTAGTGGACTCCAGCATTTCCAATTTTGATGTTAATTTGTCTAATTTCCTTGTATCAGTAGCAATTAAATGGACTGCTTTGGGCTACAAGATTATAGTACAGATTTAAATTTTTTTCTCTGTCATGTAAATATTTTGCGGGCTCTTCATTTTATTTTTGTGATATTTTCATTATATCCAAAAAGTTTGCACCTAAATTGGTCATTATCTTACTTATCATTTCCAAATGAGAAGTTCATTGCTTTCTCATACATCTGATAAAGTAGTCCATTACTTTTCAACTAATCTTTTATTAAATAGGTTTAATTCTTTATCCTTTATAGAATTTTAGTCCAAAGCAGGGACCCATCTTAGTTCTGTGTTTATATTCACTTATCCTAGTACCATTTATCAAGTAATATTCTAGATTCAGTTTAAATTTAAATGTGTTTTACATATAACTTAAATGGCAGATGGAGCTTCCTTGTTTTTTGTTTTTTTGGTTTACGCTTCTATTTTCATTCACGTTCCATTATAAGGTCATATGATGTTTGCTGGTTTTGTTTACTGGTTATTTCTTTGTTAGTCTTTAGTCAGTATCTTCCACCAAAGACTAGCTTTATGTAACTAGGAACTCACCTGTGGTTGGACAGTTTGGGATCATTGCTGATTGTGGTGAGATTATGAACATGGTAACGTAAGGTACCTCGGTAAGATGGTATAGAAAGGTGTTTCTGTTAGGTAGCTTTGAGGGGAGGGCTCAAAAATGTGAGGCTTTGTTCTTTTCGGGATGCTATAAGGAAGGATATGTCTATGAATGAATATTTTCATATATCTTATCAATAAAATGGGATGAATCACTATTAAAGTTTCGTGTATATTACAGGGAGTAAAAGGGACGTTTGTTCATTGTTGTGATTTGGACAAATGTTTGTGTTTCTTTCAGTGCTGAGAGATCATTACAGAGTAGTCCTGTGTTTGCCTGAGTCCCTACCCACCATCCCAAGGTGGCCTGCTGTGATGTGGTATGCTTGACATCAGAGCCTGGATATGAGTACAGGCCAGCTCCAGTCAGCCTGTAGGCTTTGCTCTCAGATGTCAGGGGCTATTTTCTCATTCTCAAGTTGTATGTGTAGTTAATCTGTTTTGTGTAGCAGTGTGTCCACAAATGTAGTAACTTAAAACACCTCATGTTTTTTTCTTCAGTTTCTGTGTTTGAACAGTTTTTCATAGCTTGACAGCATCCTGTGCCACACACCTTCATGAGGCTGCAGTCTCATCTGAGGCTCTACTGGGAAACATCTACTTTCTGTGGTTGTTGGCGGCACTCAGTTCCTTGTGACCTGTTGACTGAGGCTATCATTTCTTCCTGTTAGCTGGAGGCCACCCTCAGTTCTTTGCTACCTGGGCTTTCCCAGTGTTGCCATTGATTTACAAAACCAGTAGCAGGGAGGTAGGAGTAGACTCTCATATATAGCATATAAACATGCATATATCTAATCACATTCATTGTACCATCTTTGCTATATTCTGTTGGCTAGCATCAGGTCACAGCTTCAGTTTGTACTCACAGAGATAGAATTGGCAAATGCAGGTGTGAACTCCAGGAGGCAGGCCCTCTTGGACTTGTCCACACAGTTGGGTCCTCTTTTTAATCTCACCCCCATAGGTAATTTGAAGCTAGGTGCAGGGATTTTATATAAAATTGATACTGCTGCCTTCAGATCTCAGTAATAAAATCCTTGGAAGTAGAGATGAATTGAATGCTCAAGAAAGAATCCATTGGTGATACTTGAACACAGCAAAGTTGGACTGTGACCTCTGTATTTTTGCTTAGTGAAAAATGGGAACAAGAAAATTTTTTTGGAAGATGAAATACGAAAAAGATTTTATGACCAAGGGATAAACTGAGCAACCTGCCTGCAAATGTTTGCCAAGTCCATAGACATTGGGATGTAAAAATAAAGTTAAAAAATGGGCAGAGTTTTCTTTCATTTGTAAAGTTTTCAAATTTGTCTAACAGTATAACGTGATAAATAATCTATGTGTTTCCAAGCCAGTCTCTGAGATACGTAACTCAGTTTAATATGATTCCTGTAAAGCAGCAGAGAAGGAGAATGTGGAGAAGCTTCCATATTTATAATTTATGACTGTCCAGAGGCTCTGGGCCAAGTAGCTTCGTTTTCCTTTATTCTCAAGGCTAACACCCTTCCCAGAATGTGCTATATGAAAGTCTACTGTGCTTTTTGGTGTTGAAGTCTCATAATCTCACTGTATCATGGCCTTCATTTTAATAAGAAAGACGAGTCCCTTGCTGTGATTTGCAGAAAACTAAAAAGCTTAACTGTCTAAAGAATATCTTTACCCTACTATCCTGAAAGCCTCTTCAGGAGCTAGAAGACAGGGAAAGAAGCTGGACCAGGGAAGATGTAAGATTCCTGGAAGGGGATGAGGGGACTGTCTCCAGCACCACATACCAACTAGTCATGTACCATTTTGACTACTTTTGTTCTAAGTCCTAACTAAAGGATCCTTAGCTTATACCTATGAAAATAGAATCTTAGGATATTTTATATGTCTAGAGAGACACAAGATTTTTGTGTAAACAGAATCTACCCTTCTTTGTACAGGTACTTCATAAACTGTTAGCTCATTTAAGTCTCAAAGTTTTCATTGTTTTTTAATTCCAAAAAAAGTTTCATTTTATTTTTATAAACTGTCTATTTATAATCCTCTGCCTTTATCTTTATATTTGTGTCAAAACTATTTGTTTTTATATATGTGGCCCACATTTTATTATTTATAATCTTAGAGATTCCGATTGTTGAGTAGTATTAATGCTTAGTAAATAAGTATATGATATCCCATTCATTTTGCAGAAGGAAGTGCAGGTTAAATAGGTTATGTAATTTGTCCAGTACCAGGTAGCTATGTTCCAGGTCTGAATATACAACTATCAGATTTTCAACCCTATATCTCTAGGTGGGTAGAACTTCCTTCAGGAGAAGCAAGGTTGAGCTTTTCTGTCAACCTTATAGTCTGCTTTTAGGTGTGACTGTGCCTTCTTAGTTCTCTCACTATCCTACTACCCACTTTGGGCAGTGTAGAGGGAAAAGGGCAGGACTCACTGGGAACTGACCAGAGAAATAAAAGTGAAGATGGTGTAGCCTGGCGCTCACATGGAATCACCCTAAGCTGTTCAAGGTGATGAAAGTTTCTTCCAGGGCTGTCCACCTCACTTCTCATATCCCTGAAGAACGTCATGTTACAATGCTTTCATCCAGTTTCTTAAAGTATAGCATCCTAGCCAGAATACTACCAACATTGTGATCTTATTTCTATAGTGAGATGTATGTTAGATGATCAAGGAACTTATTGTAGAAGGCTTTCTTTTTTCTTGATAGGTTTTGGAAAGTTTCCTGTCCAGCAATTAAGAAATTCTGGCAGCATTGCTTCTGACTCTTTCCTTCTGAGGACCTTCTCTTGCAGTTAGTGAGAATCCTCTTGTCTTGAAGTTAAGTCTTTCAAGAGCATCTGGGGATCTCATCAGGTAATTAGACCCTGGGCATTGTCCAGAGATGCACACGTGAAAACACAAAGGAAAGTCTTCTCTTAAGAATGTAAAAAAACATATTTGGGCAAAGCAAAAAATTTTCCCCCTCTATGTTAATTTTTATTCCAATTTGTGATTCATCCATCAGAGAAGAATACCTCTTCTCATTTGTCACTCACCTGGCTAATGTGTTATATATGACTCTGTTGGTGATATAAGCAAAAGAAATCCTTTATCAGCTCACAGAACTGAGTATCTTTTAAATTAATGGTCTTGTTATGTCCCCTTACCCTTGCTTGCCTTTTTTTTTTTTTTTCTCTCTCTGGGTCTCATTGTCTTGAGACTGGGCCACAGATTGTTTCAGTTTTATGACATGCTCCTTATATTTGTATATAAACTCTAAAGGAATGGAGAGTAGTGTTTCCTACCTCCAGACCCAGCCACTGAAGTCAGTAGGATCACAAGTCTCTGTCTCAAGAAAAAAGGAGGCTGGGACATGGTTCAGAAGTAGAGTGCTTGAATAACATGCATGAAATTCTAGAACAAAGAATTTTCTCTCTTTGTATGGTTTAGATCGTATATTCCTCTTCAGGCCAGTTGTTGTGTCCTGGATTTGATAGCGTCTCTGAATTAGAGAGTGAAAGATGGTGATTCCCCAAAGGAAATACTGATGTTACTAAACATATGTGGTATCTGACACCTCTATAAACCCTTGTTCTTTTTAGACCCTCAGTAAGTTTATTTACTA
Source organism: Ctenodactylus gundi (assembly GCA_004027205.1). NCBI lineage: Eukaryota > Metazoa > Chordata > Mammalia > Rodentia > Ctenodactylidae > Ctenodactylus > Ctenodactylus gundi. The sequence goes on along the minus strand of PVKB01004965.1, from coordinate 72,322 downwards.
ATGAGGTGTAATCAACTCAGAAGAATCTGTTTTTAATACGTCATCTGCCCTCTTTAAGTAGCTTCAATGTGTTGTTATTTCTCTACTTGTTTTTTAACTCTTTTACTCTTTCCAGTTTGTGAGTGAAGTCTCCTTAAAACATTTTTTATAGAAAATTAATATAATTTTGGAGACACTTAAACCTTCAGGTAACTGACCAAAATGACATCTTAAGTGAGACTGATTTCTTCTTTTAGCAAACCCCTACTGAAAACTTAATATGTCCCAGGCAGTGGCAAGTCTAGTGGACAGTGATAGAGTTACATACTAATACACTCTGTGTTTGCTAAGCAGATTCCAGATGCTGTTTAGTTTGTGCTGTGAATTAGTCAGCTTTCTCATGGCTGAGATACAGTATCTGACAGCCACAACTTAGAGGAAAGTTTGTATTTGTTGCAGGGTTTTGTGGATTCTATCTATGATGAGCAATGGCAGAGGGAAGGTGCATCATTCATGGCCTCTGGGAAGAAGAGAGAGGATCAGTGCCAGCAAAAAAGGGCCAAAGCCAAACAACTAGACATAGAACTTCAAGGCCACACCTCTTTAATTCACCCAGACACATCCAAGAGTGTGCTCTATCAGTCCTCTAGGAGGATTCTAAAGCAAATCAAGTTGGACCCTCCACTCTAACCATCACATCCCACCCAAATCAACAAACACATCTCCTTAAGCCATAATTAATCCCCAAATAAAGACAATAAGAAGTTCATAATCCTACCTAATATAATACACCTTTCCTGCTTACAACCTCCTCCCTAAAGTTTTAGCAGCTGTGGTAGTTTTTAAAAGTCCAACTCAGAGTCTCTTCTGTGACTCAAGGCAAACTGTGAACTTCTGCAAAAGTAAAAAAAAAAAAAAAAAAAAAAATCATTACATTACCCCAAGGTACACAGTGGTACATGGCAAACATTCCCATTCCAGAAGGTAGGAATAGAGATGGGGAGAAAGAAGAAAAAAGACAAGACAAGATGAAATCCAGCAGCAAACATTAACCTATAACTCCATATCCAGGGAACACAGTGGTGAGACATGAGTCTCAAAAAGGCTTGGCCATGGGACTGTTTGCCATGTACCATTGTGTACCTTGGGGTAATGTTTTGTTTGTTTGTTTGTTTGTTTGTTTGTTTGTTTGTTTGTTTGTTTGTTTTAACTTTTGCAGAAGTTCGCAGTTTGTCTTGAGTCACAAAAGAGACTCTGAGTTGGACTTTTAAAAACTACCAGAACTGCTGAAACCTTAGGGAAGAAGTTGTAAGCAGGAAAGTTCCTAGGTAGAAAGAACATAATGAGAGGGGATGATGGAGGAAAGCTGCCTGCCTTATGGCAATCAGGAAGCAGAGAGAGAAGGTAGAAGTGTTACCACTGGTGTTGCCTGATGTCCAGGTTTAGGAACTCTCAGTATGATTGAGAATAATCAGTAGGAGTTCACACAGAAGATTTAAAGCAAAAAAGTGTTTGTTGAGAAAGTAAAGCTCTGGAGGAGCCATCAAGAAGGGGGTTTTAAGTGAGGATCCCAAGAGAATGAAGGATTTGAGCCCTTTATAAACCTTTAGCTCACGTGATTTCAGGCAGTTTCCTGAAGTGGGAGTTATAGAATGATGTAAGCCCACTGATTACTTTAGGGCATCTAGAAGAAAGTGGGAGGGGGAGGATAAGTTGCCTGTCTTGGCTACTTTTATTGTCCTGGAGGGGCCAGGACCTTGACTGGGACCTTGATTCCACCTTGATTCCACTTCTCCCTTGGCCACTGGAATGCACTTAGTCCTACCTGTCTCCTAACCTATTCTCCGACCTAATGGGAGTTGGGAAGGAGATATACTCTTCAAAGGCTCCTCCCCATTAATTCAGCCCCCATTTTCACCAGCCCCCCCCCCCCCCCCCCCCCCCCCCCCCCCCCCCCCACTTCTTAACAGTACATTTAGCTGTGAACTTATCAGTGGATTGGTCTACTGGTGGCTATGATGCCCCTGTGATCTAGTTACCTTTTAAAAGCCTTGTCTCAAAACATATCCACCTTTTGGAGTACATTCTAGATTTAACTCATAAATGTTGTCATATGAAATGTTCATATCTGCCCAAGGTTTAGTATAATTGATTCTGAACTTTCTTATATATAATAAATAATTAGGCGGAAAGGTTGGCTTTTTTAATTCTACCTTGAGGTGAATTGGGACAGAGAAAGTGTGGAACTTTACCTGGTTGGGAAGTCACTGGAAACTTAACAGCCAGGAGCCCCTGACTGCTGTGTAGACAATCAGACCTAACCTGGAACCTATGTGATTGATTGATTGATTGGTTGGTTGGTTGGTTGATTTTGACTGGGGATTGAACTCAGGATCTTTACGCTGAGCTACATGCCCAGCATATTTTTTGGTTTTGATTTTGAGACAGGATTTCACTGATTCGCTAAGTTGTCAGTCCTGGTTTGAACTTGTGATCCTCCTTCCTTAGCCTTCCTGCTGGGATTACAGATCTGTACTGCCAGGCCCAGTTCTGTGTGATTTTTAATAAGCTTTAATTTTCTTTCACCTTGCTCTACCTCAAAAAGCATTTGTTAGTAGCTTGGACGTGAGGAGTTATGGGATTCAGGAAATAGAGTTTTCCCTCCTATAAATATTCTGATCATGGCCACAGTGGAGGAAAAAAAAAAAAAAAAAAACTTGAGTTGGCATCAGGAAGGGTGGGTACTCCAGGTGGGTTTTTGACTAAAACAGTGGAATTTTCGCAATTTTTGTTTGTTTTTTGAGACAGAGTCTCACTCTGTAGCTGAGGCTGGCCCTGAACTCACTATGGAGCCCAGGCCAGCCTTGAACTCAGTCACAAATATTTCTTGAAGGGAAGAGGAAAGAAAAAAGGGAGAGAGAATAAACAAAAAAAGAGCTTTTAAAATTCTTCCTCTCTGGCCTAATTTAGGCATTGGGAAGAATGTGAAGGCTACAGCACCTTTATTTCTGAATGAGTCAGTTTTGCCCGACTGGGCTCTGAAGGTCCAGAAGAAAGGTGTCTATTCTGCTTCCCTACTGCCTACCTCTGTATCTCACAGTAAAAAGGTCTGAGAAGAGGTCACCTAACCTAAGTCGAGGATGACGGGGAGAGATTTAAAAAAAGAATCTGGAAAGAACAAAGTTAAGCATGTTGGCATCTCTAAACTCTTAAGATTTTCTAAAGTGTTTGTGACTCATTCTATAACATATAATAAATAAGAGCAAAGAGAATGTCAGCTAATGAATCATCCCTAATGGGATTGTCTCAAGCTACATTGATTAGCTTATACTTTTCAGGCTCTTTATTAGTTCACATAAGACAAAGGCATTAGCCTTGTTGAATCTGAGCATCACATGAAAAGCTAATTGTGAACTATTTAATTTCCGAAGAATCAATTATACCAAATCATGATTTGCTGAGCATGCCATCTGAGCATACCGAAGTTGATGGGGATAGAAGTTGGGAGGTGCTAGATTTTGTTCATGCTTCCTAGAACTGGGTACATTCTGAATACTTCTGTGTTGCTCACCAGGGATGCAGAGCAAAGTCTCAGACTCGGCAGAACTGCATACATATAAAGAGATTCACAGAATTTCATTAGAGGGAGTCAAGCAAATTGGAAAGAGCAGTGGGTGTGCTGAGATTAGTGACAGGAGAGTACAAATCAGGGAAGGTGATAGTCACCTCCTGTTTATCTACAGTGATCCAGTTCCATTGCAAGTGCTTTGTAAGGTGGCTTCAAACTAGGATACATCAAGGGTAGCAGCCAAGATGGTAAGAAGTACCTACATTTTGCTATAGACAGGATGGATAGAAAAGCTGTGGGTAATCTAGGTATGTTGAACTGTCATATGAAAGTTTGATTAGATTTCATCTCTTTTGCTTCAAGGAAAAATAGGGGTTGTATGTATATCTGATCAAGTCTAGATCTGATTTTATTTTCTGGTTTTTTTGGCTTTTGTTCATATTTTGAGGTAATTTGTTTTTGATTTTTGACTGTGAACCCACCATATTCCTTGGAAATTAATCTGTAGAAATTTTAAGGCCTGTGGTTGAAGATCAGTTTTCCCGGGGAAGATCTGATTTTGTTTCTTCTTAAATCTCATCCCAGCTCCTTTTTACACATAGTCTTGACTTCCAGTTTTATTGAAACATCAAAGAATCTATAAATTTAAATTGCAGAACTACATGATAGGCAATCGAGCATTCTAGACATCATTGCCTATTTTTCCTTTGACACTTGCATTGAGGTTTGTGTTATTGAATTGTACAGACCACCAAATTTCAGCAAATATGCTCAGGGAGGAAAAAAAAAAAACTTCAGTAGGTATACATACCTTTGTGGATTCCTACTTTCATTTACTTTTTGTCCTTCCTGAATTTAATATTCTTCCTAGGTCATAGATTTAAAAAAAAAAAAGGCTCCATATTTTTATAGTCTGTTCTTATTTGAAAGGTTGGTCAAGGTGCCAGGAACTGAAATCCCATTGATCAGTATCAAGAACTTATGGCATATTTCTTAATAAAGCGTTCCTTTAGTTGTGTATGTCGTGATCATAGTTTGGGGTAGCTGGGAATATGTAAAGAGAGATCTTTTTATCAGCATGAAAGCTAGGGCTGGGGATGTGTAACGGTGATAGAGTGCTTGTGCAGGCTCTGGGTTTAATTTAGTTCACTGCCGAACACACACACACACACACACACACACACACGCGCGCGCACACACACACACGCACACACAACATACACGAGATAATAAAGGTTAATTGCAGCTAACCTTTAAAGTCTCTTTAAAGTATTCTGGGTTTTTTTCTCACTATTTTTATTAATATACATATGTAATACATAATGTTTACAATGAACTTGAGAATTTTGTGCACATATATATTATATCAACTTTACAATCCCTTCCCATTTTTGACCCTCCTATAACCTCCCCATCCCTTCCCCTCAGCTCCAGCTATCACATCACGTGATTCTATAGAATGCCTGTATTCTGGGTTTCACAAGTCAGAGAGACTATACAGTACTATACAGTACTTGACATATTTAATCTTCCACATCTAAATCGTTTCACTTAAGTCACCACTCTTTAGCTCAGCTTCTTATTCATCAAACGGGCCACAGTGATCAAATCTTGATGCCTCTTCTCTGAGTTCAGCCAATCCCTTTATTGGGATATTTGCCAAAAGTTCTTTTTTTCCCCTGTATTTTGCTATATCTGTTGATATTCTTAAACCTGGCCTTACCCACCAGTCCACATTAGAAAATAACTGCAAGCATGTAATTCAAAAGACTAGTAAATATGAGAAAGAAGAAGAAAAGTTAGATTTCAAATGCCTTAACTGGATACAGGAAGATACATGTTTGTACATTCACAGGGTTATCTTTACATCAGTCAGTTTTCTTAGGATAAACTTTTATCAAAGATCTAATAAGTGAATTCCTACAATAAATGAACTTAAAACTCCATCACATTTCCATATTAAATGAACTTAAATCTATATCACATAAGTGTACTTTAACATATGAGTGCAAATTTAGTTATTTCAGAATTTTTTAACTTTCATAACTGATTTACTCACATTTCACTGATGACTGACATTCTGCTAGATTTGGTTTATAATTTTATCTACCTATTCATCCATATATTCATGCATATGTATTTTTAAAAGATTGTATGTCAATTCCCCATGTTGCATATAATTATTTTGTTTTGCACACTGCCACACTATTACTAATAATAATGATTTGGGGAGATTTCACAGATTTTATAGAACAGCTGGTACTGTTTTAGAAGTATATCAATCAAATGATTTTAATGCCAATATTTTAAAATTAATTTTCTCTTTAGGTGTTACCTTTCCTCCAAGTTATTTTGGTCTGCTTATCTTTCTGCCTCTCTCAAAGAGGATAAATTCACATTCAACATCAAAAAAGTAAATTGCTATATTAAACAAGCTTATGTCTCTATCAGTTTGCTACATTAAATGGACTTGAATCTGTATCACATAAGTATTCTACAGTTAAGGCAATAGATAGGTATGCTTAATTATTTCAGATTTTTTTACCTTTCATTTATTGTTCACTCATATTTCACTGATTAGTAACGTTTTGCCCGATTTGGTTTATCCTTTTACCTATTAATTCATCCCTAATTTCATGCATAGCCTTACTTTTTTCTCAGCTTATTCTTTAGCTGTTATCTCTTTTTCTCTGGGGACATTGGTGTCACTGGCCTCCCTTTCACTTTCTAAGTTTCCTTTAAGTATTCTCTGCAATGCTGGCTTAGTGGCTGCAAAATTCTTTAAGCTTTCCATATCATGGAAAGTTTTAATTTCTCCCTCTGATTTTCTGGGTATAGCAGTCTTGTTTGGGATTTATGTTCTTTTAGTGCTTCGATGACATTGCTCCATGCTCTCCTAGTTTTTAGTGTCTGGATTGAGAAGTCCGCAGTTATCCTGATGGACTTATCTTTGTAGGTCACCTTCTTTTTTACCTCTTACAGCTTTTAGTATTTTCTCTTTGTGTTGGCATTCTAGTATTTTAATTATGATGTATCGTAATGAAGATCTCTTCTGACCAAAGTTGTTTGGTGTTCTATATGCCTGCAGTAGTTCCATGTTCATTTCTTTCCTTAGATTTGGGAAATTTTCTTCCATAATTTCATTGAACCTGACCTTTAAGCATTTTGTTTTGTCCTCAGTCTTGCGGACTCCCATAATTGTGAGGTTGTTTCTCTTTGAACCATCTATTAGCTGTTGTAATGATTTGCTTTCTTCCTTTTTTACTTTGTGTTTTTCATGGCCTGTATTTTGCAGCTCAGTCATTTTGTCTTCTAGGTCTGACATTCTATTCTAAAGATGTTCAGATTGGTTGCTTATTATTTCCTGTGTGTTTTTCACTTCCTAAATATCTGCATTCAATTTTTTTATGTCTTTGTTGTGTTCTTCTCTAATTTCTTGTATTGCCTTCATTATCTTCTGGTTTATATCTTCTTTGTTCTCCTCTAATTGCTTTTCAGTGTTTGCTGTTAGCTTAGCTGTGTCCTGTTGTTATTTGTTGCATTATCTGTTTCATTTCCTGTTTTAATTCATAGTATTTCTGGGCCCAGAAGTTATCATCTTTTTTGTCTTTTTCATCTTTGGATTCTGCAATTTCAGGATCCCTGCCATCATTTTCTGGGATGTCAGGTCTTTCTGTAGGAGATACATTACCACGTTTCCTCATGGTTCTGTCTCTGGCTGTCTCTGGCTGCCTGTCTTTGGTGTGTAGGAAAAGAGAGCTTGGCGAAGGCCCAGTCCTAGCTGCCTCTGGAAGCCTCTGGGGCTCAAGATTGACAAGGCGATGGAAATCCCTGGAAGCCTCTGAAAACCTCTGGTGTACGGGACAGGCGGGCAATGGACTTCCCAGTCCTAAATGCCTCTGTTGCACAGGATAGCGGCCACCCGAAAGCATCCAGCACGTGCAGGAGGAACAGGGTGATGATTCCCCTTTTGAGCTATCTTGTTTGCCCCCGGTCCCCTCAGCAAAGCTCTCACACTGTCCTGGCTTCCCTCCCCCAGGGCAAGCTCTCCACCCTTGCAGGTGCACCCACTACCCCGAACCGTTCAGGAGATCAGCAGCCTTTTTTCCCTTCTTTTCTCCTCTCTGCCTCTTGTGCCAGTTTCTTCCTAGGCACTGTTTAAGGGTGACCCCAAAAGCCCTGATGTGCTCTTCTGAGCTTTCTTTTACTCTAAAGGGTTCGGTCTTGGGCTTTTTTTTTTTTTTTTTTAATGGCTCCTGCTTACGTCATTGCCTGTGATGGCTGCCAAGCACTGCTGCTGGTCTGGACCCCCATGGACCTTTCCTAGGGGGAGCACACATTGTCTTTGTAGTTCACAATACCCGCGAGCTCATTTTTTGGAGTCTAGGGCTGCCAGCTGCGACAATTCCCACTTCTTGGGGATCAACGTTGACCTCAGACTGAAGTTCTGGCTCCGGGCTTTCCTTCATCTGTGGTCTGTGGGTGTGCCGGCAGCTCAGGGCAGTGCCAGGTTGCCTGCTGTTTTCCTCCATGTCCAATATGACTTCACCATTTCTGACCTTCCCTCTACCTCCTGTCTGTTGTTGGGGTGCTCCTTCCTCTCCCAGTTCCATCAGATGTCTCAGGCTCCTCGCAAGCTTTCCTCCATCTGCAGCTGCCCATGGCTCCAGCTGTTTCCAGCCAGCCTGCGCAGCTTCCTCAGATGCTGAGATTTTTTTTTTTTTGTCTCTGCTTTCGATGATCCTTTGGAATTTTTGCCCTTCCTTTGTCCTCCTTTCAGTTTTTGGGGTCCTCCTCTCTTTCCTAGTTACATTAACAGGCATTTTCTAACTAAGTTCTCGACTTTTTAAAGTGGTTCGGTGAGGAGACATTGTGCATGCCCGCCATCTTGACTGAACGTTTTTAAAATACGCTGTTTTAAGTAATCATTTTTTGTTTCTCTTGGGTACATTCACCATTTTGAACTGGACTAATACCGAAACATCTGCTTGCTCTAAGAATAGACGTTTCAGATATCTGTCAAGTATTAAAAATGAATTGGTACTGTAAGTCATCTTAATCCACACTGTGGTTTTAAAAGCACATTCTAAATCTGAAATTGTTGAACAAAGTGAGATGTCATTTGAGCCCTCACTCCAGTGCAAAATACAAAGGGCATTTTTGTACATAGTTGGCATTCTTTGACAGGTGTTGCATTTTCAAGAAGAAATCGGTTAAGATGCCTCAAGATTTATTTATTTTTTTCTATCAAGGGTTGAGCTTAATCCTACTCTTCTCTCTGTGTCCACTTTTGTGCCGTCATTCAAGATTTGGCTCAGCATCTTCAGCTCTTGCCCATTCTAATGCTCAGCAAATGCACTGTCATGGGAGCCCAGGGCTATTAGGGCTAGGTCTTGTATTTAGCCTGATTTCTGTTAGCTTTGAAAGGGAGTGTATTTGATAGAAAGAATAAATACAGATTGCCTAATAAAAAGTATGTTTGAAAAATACAGCAGTCAGTTTTCCACTGACTTAAGAACTTTGTTCGCTTCTACATTGGAATAAATGGTTTTATCTGTCCAGAAATTTCCTGTTAGACATTGAACTTCCCTAGTTTAGCACTGTGTCTGGACTTAAAAGCCAAAGGAGGAGCTCACAACCCATAAGTACAGTAGATCTATACATGTGCTTTTTAATATTAGTGATTTTATTTAGAGTAGAGGAATATTAAATATAGAAATGGCACTTAATATTCAAATATTAGTATAAGCATTTGCAGATACAAATTTCAGAGAATACACAGAAAATGAGAATTGTTACTTAGCACTAAGCAAATATTTTTGGAAACCCTTGTGTTCTTGGAATATATATTATCATAATTGAAGTGTGAGAAAGGTCTTTATAGAGACTTCAAGACTCTGGACTTTCTCTGTTTGTGTGGCTCTTTGAGTAACTTGTCCAGTAAAAGTAGAGTCAGAGAAACTTTTCCTCTCTCATTTTTACAAAAATAACCTACCTCCTGGTAGGTCCACTCTGTTAGCTGCTCCATTGAATAGGCGAATTCTAGCCAGTCCATAGAGTCCTAGGTGAGTCCCTTGGATTAAAATAGTGGTTCTCGAGATTCTTAGTTTCAGGACTCCTTTAAGGACTTCTAAAAATTACCAAAGCTCTAACAGTATACTAACTCATTTATGGATAATAATATATGTATTAATACAAATATCAGAACAATGATAGCATATATCATGTAACATCTGGAAATTTTCTCTGTATACTCATGACAAAATGAGAGTGACAAATAAAGGCCAACAATATATTATGTTGATCAGGAGAAAAGGAATTTGATTTCACGCAGCCCCTGAAAAGATCTTGAAGGACCAAGTAGTTCAGAATTCAGATCTAGACAGGTAAATAGCCAGCCAGCCAACCCGGAGATCTTTTTTCCATATATCAAGATAAATACTGGCTTTTCTTTAAGAAGAATTCTTGTAAGTGAAGACTGAACTTTATAGTTTTAAAACTACATTTGTGCCACATTTATTAATAAGAGAGGATAGAAACTGAGTGGAAAATGCAGTTTTTATTCTCTTGTTACTTTGGCTAGAAAAGCAGTTGGTCAGCAGGAAATTCTAATAATCAGAGACATCCTCTAGCCCCAGTCAGAGCTGCAGCACAGAGTTGAATGGCCCCACTCAGAGTGACAGGGAGTGGTACCTAGATGTACTGGAGTCTGCTCTCCCTCATCTCAGTGTGGAAACCTGACAGCAGACTGAGGAGGTCAAGATATGTAAACATAACCCTGACATAAAATACAGAGACATTCCATGTGGGGTGGTTTTAGTGAATGGGGAATGAATTATTTCAAACAAAATGGAAGGATATCCACTTCTGTTAGCAACAAAATGTTTTAACTACATGGCATACAAACAAAATTATTATTAGTAATTATTATTAGATTAGTGACAACATTCAAGAGTGACCAAGACAAAATGGAGATGAAACAGTTAATTGTGATTGTAGTTCTGACAGGAAATTTGAAAGTATGAAGAGGATGGTCTTTCTCTTCCCCATTTTCTTATGCTCTTAAATAATTTTCAGGAACAGTTTTTTCACACTACAGTTTATATCTCTCTGTGTCTGAAATTAATTTTTAAAAGTTATCTGTAATTCTCAGAAGTAATATGCACTGAGGTATGCTAATTGATACTTTCCAGAGTCCCAGTGCAAGGATAGATACATGATACTGTATGTTTAAGGTTTTCTGTTTTGTTATATAGCCAATCAGCCCACAGGTTAGAAAATGATGTTCTTTTGTTATGCAGCTGTATTCCATTGGTTATGTTCTTCTTTTAGAGTTGTTATGTAGCAGAGAAACTCATCATCCATTAATAGTGCTGCTGAGTTATTCTTAGAAATCTTTACTCAGAATAAGTGGTTGTGAAGACTCTAGACTATTTTCTGTTCTGAACTTCACATCTTTTTTCCCCAGAGGAACATTTTCAAGACTTTCAAGGCTGTCATCATCGTTAAGACATGCACAGAAAGTCAGATATCCAAATAGTTTATTACAATTGGGCTTAAAAGGAGTGATTGGCTTGGGATTTGGGGTGTTCTCAGTAAAAAAGGAAATGCGGTTCTATGGGGTATTCATCTAATAAAGCTATCTGTAGGAACCCAGAAAGTATTTTAAGAAAAGCTGTTGCAACAAGACCTTTTTGTTTCTTTTTTTCCCTGGGGCTTCTTCCAAGAACCTTGGATTATTTCTATTTGGTATCTGCCCTCAAGCTTCTACTTTCTTTGTGTGGATTCTCTGTAATGATCATTCTCTCTCCTGGAAAATGTCTCCATGTTCACTCATCACCACATCCACAAATCCCTTCTTCACTCATTTCTAGTCCTGACATTCTCTATGTCCTGTTCACCCCTTCTTCTCCATTCCTCCTCACATAATTTCGGAACTATCTTCCTTGTGTTCACTCAGCAATTTTTATCAACTTCAAACTTTCCTGTGTTACCACCAGAAATGGGAAGGAAAGGGGGCCTGTCCATGGAGAGGAGGGAAGATATGGCAGCTTGCTTTTCATTGCAGGTGCTTCTGAATGGTTCGATTTTGCCTTAGTCACTTTCCTCATTGCTGGGACACATTACCCAGCTCCAACAACTTGAAGACTGAGAGGTCCCGTGCTTTTTCATTTCCCAGGAATGCAGATTCTATTGATAGGGATGTTGGTCATGTCAGACTGTACCCTGCACTAGGATTTCTGCAGAGGGCCTTGTATTGGGGTTGTTGGAAAAGTCATGGTTTTTTTTTTCTGTACTTTTCAAAGGCTTTTTTTTTTTTTTTTTTTTTTGAGACAGGGTCTCGCTTTGCTTCCCATGCTGGTCCTGAACTCACTGTGGAGCCCAGGCTGGCCTTGGACTTGCAGCAATCCTCCTGTCTCAGCCTCCCAAGTGCTGGGATTACAAGCGCCACCACATCTGGCTTATGACCATTTATTTTTATAAAGAATAAATGTCAATTATTAATACCCATCTTCTTCCATAACCTTTTGGCACCTTTTAGTGAGCTTCTTAATTCCTCATTCATAAAAGGACTTGTCTTTATTAGTGAAAAACTAAACAAGGTCCCAATTTACAGCTTCATCTGAGTTGAATGTCAAACCACTCAACTTTTGAAGAAAGTGAAAGTCTGATGGCACAAGGTCAGGTGAGTATAGTGAGTGTGACAGCATCAGCATACCCCATCCAAGCTCCAGTAATTTTTGATGGGTGATCAAACTTGTGTGTGGTCTTGCGTTATCATGATGGAACTCAACTCTTTGAGGAGTGACAAGCTCTAGACATTTCTGAATGATGGATTTCTTCAAATTGTCCAATTGCTGATAATATACATTTGTTTGATCCCTTGGTAGGAAGTAGGAGAAAAATGACACCTTTAAAATCCTACTATTCAGAGCATGACCTTCTTTTGATGAATGTCTGCCTTTGATAACATCTGAGGCTAATCATCATGTCAGGACCAAGGCTGTTTGTGTGTCACATTGTTGTAAACAATCCTCTTTTCATTAGTCAATTCAAAAAGATTTTTTCCCCTTACATTTGATGAGCTTATCACAGACGTTTATATTTGCCACCAAATGAACTTCTTTGTGTTCATGAGAAACCCATATTTCGGGCTTGCTTCTTCAAGTGGTTGTGATCACTTCTGTGAAGGATATTCAGTATTTTTCCAGTCTCTTATGTCGTGTAACATGAGTTTGACTTGATCAGTGCTTTTGTTTTGACATCATCAACCTTGGTGAGTCTCCCTGGCCAAGGAATACCATTAAGTTCAAATGACTGACCCACAATTTCATGAGCCATAGTTGGTACTGATGTTCTTGTAGAGCATTGTTACTTTACATTGTGTGCAGCTTTTCACAAGCTTGACATGTATTCTTCCCTGTATGGAAGTAAAACAGTAAAATTTGGCCAAAATATGCAGTTTGGTTTTCCATCTTCAACTTATAAAATCTCCAAAATGCAACCAAATCATTCAGTTATTTAGAGTGAGGCTAGAACTGTCCCCTGTCAAATATAGCAGTGACATAGATGTGACTAATACTTTCTAAAATGAACTAGCACCATCTCTTACAAGTGTGTCACAAGTTTCTTTACAACCCAGTATTTGCCCTCGCTTGGTATAATTGGTGATCCAGTAGTGCTTTGATCCCTGAGTAGGGATAGATAATCTGAATAGAGGTAAATTGATTTAATGCTTTGAGTTTTTCCTCCCCTTATCCCACAGCAGTCTGAGCTGTCAGCTGAAGAAAGTCCAGAAAAGTTAGGAACTTCCCAGCTGCATCACCGGAAAGTTATTTCCTTGAACAAGCAGATTCTGCAGAAAACCAAACATCTAGAAGAGGTTAGTGTTATCTTTTCATAATTCCATCCAAGTAAATAAGACCACTCTTCAGAGAAGGGAAATATTAGAGGAAAAAGTGAAGATCTTTCTGATAATTTAGTCAGAGGAATTTCCAGTATAGGGGTTGGCATACTTCAGCCCTCAGCCCAACCCAGCTACAGCTGTTTTTGTAAAGAAAGCTTAATTACAACCCATTTGCTTACATATTTTCTGTGGCTGCTTTCTGGCTTCAGTGGGATAGGAGAGTAGTTATAACAGAGACCAGATGACCTACAAAGTGAATTTTTTTTGTTATTGTTATTTTTACCAAAGGTTACTGTCTGGATGTCTTAAGGAAAATCTTTCCAACCTCTGTTAGAGAAGGTGATAGCATTCACTCACAAATACTTGTTGAACACTATTATGTGCTAAGCACTGAATTAAGTTATGAGAATGGATAAAGAATACATGTGATCCTTACTGTGAGGGATCCTAAGGTTTAACAGAGCAACATACACTAAACAAAACATCTGTCACATTCTTCATTAGATAGTAGCTTATGAGTGTATCTTTAGCGTGCTGAGAGAGTAACTGATAGGAAGACTGGATCTAGACTCAGGTCAAGAGGACTGAAATTGGAAAGATAAATGGGTGTGGGCTGGGCAGGAAGTCGTTGTGGGAAGTATAAAGGGCTCAGATGGGGACTCAGCAACACGAATAAAGCTCAGGGAGAGGAAGAACCCTGGCCAGTTTCTGTTTTGTTGCTGGAGAGTCGTAAGGTACTTAGTCAACAGTCTGATCAAATAGGACCTTCCAGGTCTTTTTAAGGACATGCACAAGAAGATAGAAATGGGGAGAGGGGTCCAGTTAGCACATTGCAGAGTCCATTCTGTTTGCTGACAAAGCATGAATTAATTAGATATGGGTGAGAAGGGATTGAGGAAGAACCAACACAAAGAAGGCTGGTGCAGTAGTCTAGATTGATGACCTGTTAATGACAGGGGAAACTGGATTGTTTTTAAGAGAGCTCTTAAAGATGGCATTCTGTAATACCTGTTGACAGGTGGCATTGTTCTAGAGAGAGGAAAGTGTAGTTTGGCCTCTTGGATGAGGAAACAGTAGAGATGAGAGAATTAGTATTCTCTAGATATTAGTTAATAGTTGCAGAAGTTTGAATAATAAAGGTAATTTACTTATTTATCTGAAAGTTGTCTTGAAACCTTTTTTCTGTCGGGTGTTACTTGCCAACCAGTCATACTGTGCACTGGAATCTCAAATGCTGAGATGCATCTTGTAGTCTGAACAGGTAAGATGATTAATGGAATTGACTGTAGCCATAGAAAAGTCAGATACACCAGAAAAGTTAGTAAATAGCCTGACACATCTTGATGTTAATTAAATGCAAAGTGTGATTTTTTTTTTCATATGTTGCTGGCAACTCTTCTAAAATTCCACATTGTCTAACTTTAAATATTTCCAAGCTTCCATTTTCTCATCTGAGAGATGAGGATACCATTCACATTTGTATTGTAAGGATCAAAGTAGAGTAAATATCTTTTATCTTTCATTTACAGCTGCAAGCAAAACAAACCAACCTCCAAGCCAGATATAATGAAACAAAGAAAACACTAGCAGAGGTGAGTAGGTCCTCTTTCCTCCATGGGCCTCTGTTAAGAATTGTTTCTGACTAGCAATGCTGATGACACACTAAGTTTCATCAGCCTATGTGGAGCCCTATTTTCAGACCCCCATTTCATGGAGCAGAATGCCAGAACAAGAACAATTACATAGTGATATGTGACCTCTGTTAAGTAGTTTATCCACAGTCATGTTCTGAGCCTTCACACTTATGGGTTGGAGAAGTTGTTGTGGGCTGTGGGTTCAAAAATGGCTCCCTGGAGAAGCCAGCCAGACAAGCAGGTACGTAGAGAAGATCCAGTGAATCTGCCAGGGTGGACAGCCTTGCTCCTCAAGTAATAGACTATGCAATGGCTTCCAAGCACTTAATTTGAAAGTGGAAAGGTTCCTTTTGAAACATGAGACAACCTCAGAGAGAGAAAATTTGTTATTCAAAGTTCCCAACTATATCCTAAGCAGAGTGAAGGAGCAGGGAGTGCTCCAGGAGGAGGAAGAGGTCAGTAGGTACAGTTGAACCATGTGATTCAGTTTCCAATCCAAATTGTGAATGTGCCACCTCACCTCAGCGTTACAGTGTACATGGCTCACCTCCCACTTCTGATTGCCTAGGAAACCAGGCACAGAATGGATGCTTTTTAATGTCACCTCTGTTGGGAGGAGCATACAGATATTTATCACTACATAAAGTTATCTTTATCTGGATCAGAAAGTTTTCGTATGTGGTTTTAGTGCCCAGGTCATCTCCATACTCTGGAAAGGACTTAATGCAAGATTTCTACTTAGGACCGTGTGGACCACTTGGAAGCTGGGATCTCAGAAGGCCTTTCTAAACCAAAGCCAGTCCCTACTTTTCTAAAGTTTCACATGAAAATTGCTAGTGTAAAAATTTTTATTTCTGTAGCAATATGCAACATTTATTCACCACCCTATTATAATAAATCCCACAAGGCTTTTTAGTTCTGATCAGGACTGGTCTCTAATTATTATCATAATTATTTAAAAAATTATAAGGATACGTATTAGTTTGTGTTCTTTCAAAAGGCAGAATTTACAGAATTATAACAAAAAAGATTGAGAAGGCTACAAATCTGATGGTAGAGATAGTCCCAGATGGTGGCATGAACACGCAAGAGGTGGAGTGTGAGAGCTGGCGCTGCTCAGCTGCAAAGTAGGACACCTGCCCTGAACTGCAGGACAGCTGGTGAGAGTCTGCTGCAGATCTTGGTTGAAGATTGGTGACAGGCAAACAGGCACCAAGGAGACTAGAGCAAATCTGTAGACAATTGCTAAGGCGAGAGCTTTCCCAGATAAAAAAGCTGTAAAAGTATTTCTTCCTTCCTTTTATTCAATTCAAGTTCCACTTGGCCCTCCTACATCTGGGTGGGTACTCTTCCCTCATTGGCTGGCCCACAAATCACTCACACTCTAATCCAGGCTGGTTCTCAATCCCCAATCTAGGCATGGTTCCCAAACCCTAATCTAGGTGTGGTTCCTGATTGCCTCAGATTGACAAAATCTCTCCAGAAGTCACAATCCACCCCTTTTCAGCTTGACAGTCAGACACATCTCCTTGAACCGTACTTAATTCCCAAGTACTATAGCCAAGTTAATAATTATGCCTAACATAACACAACTCCACTGAGTACAATCAGAAACACAATAAATTCCTCCCCACAATAAAGAACAGAGTTCCTCTTTGGAGAATACCTATTCCCCTGACATTCAGTTGCTTAATATTAGAGTGTAACTTAACAAATTCCAATAATAAGGCAATAAGAACACACACATTCTCTCTCTGTCTGTCTCTCTCTCTCTCTCTCTGTCTCTCTCTCTCTCTGTCTGTCTGTCTCTCTCTCTCTCTGTCTCTCTCTCTCTCTCTCTCTCTCTCTCTCTCTCTCTCTCTCTCTGTTGCTGGGTTTCCTGGTACAGCCCTTCCCCCTTCTGGACCTAAGAGTACTGCACCAGGAGACCATGAGGTAGCGGGGACAGGAAGCAGAAAGTTCATTAATGGGTCACTGGGGGTGATGGTGAGTGGTACCATCCCTCATCTCCACCCCTTGATTCCTGAACCCATGATTCCTAGCTATGGGAGAGACAATACCATATATCAATCACTAATTCAGAGCATACACAGCTTTCTGAAGAACCTGCATTACCACCTAGCTGGTGCAGTGATAGTGTCTTCAGAAGGCCATCTGTCAGTCCAGCTGCTTCTGGATGTTGGGGGACATGGTAAGACCAGTGAATTTCGGTGGGCATGACCCTACTGCCGCACTTCTTTAGCCATAAAATGTGATTCCTGGTCAGATGCAAAGCTGTGGGATGTACCATGATGATGGATGATGCATTCTATATGTCCACAAATGGCAGTTCTGGCAGAAGCATTATGGGCAGGAAAGGTAAATCCATAGTCTGAGTAAGTATCTATCCCAGTGAGGACAAAACCCTGTCCTTTCCATGGTGGAGGTGGCCCAATATAATCAACCTGCCACCACGTTGCAGGCTGATTACCCTGAGGAATGGTGCCATATCAGGGACCCAGTGTTAGTCTGTGCAGTTGGCAGAGTAGGTATTCAGCAGTGGGTGTAGCCATGTTGGGCTTGGTGAGGGGAAGTCCATGTTGTTGAGCCCATGCATAACTTCCATCCCTGCCACTGTGGCCACTCTATTCATGGGCCCTTTGGGCAATAAAAGGGCTGGCTGAGGAAAGAGGTTGACTGCTCTTGACAGAACAAGTCATCCTGTCCACTTGCTTATTAAAGTTATCTTCTGCTAAGGTTACTTTTCAGTGAGTATTTACATGGGACAGAAATATATTTATATCTTCTGTCCATGTGGAGATGTCTATCCACATAACTTGTCCCCAAATATCTTTTTTTAACCAATCTTCCAGTTATGTTCCTTCCATCTCCCAGACCAGCCAGCCAAACTACTTGCTACAGCCCACCAGTCAGTATATACTTGCACATCTGGCCATTTGTTCTTCCAAGGGAAATGTGCTGCACAAAGCGCTGCCCTCTGTGAAGATTTTCCTTCACCACCTTCCTCCAGGGATGTCCCGGAGAGGGGCTGCGGTGCGGCAGCTGTCCACTTCCGTGTGGTTCCTGCATAACGTGCAGAACCATCTGCAAACCAGGCTCTGCTCTTTTCCTCCTCTGTCAGTTGATCATGTGTTACAACTCCTGCTGGGGAAAGAGGGCAGTACAACAGGAGTAGGCACCATAGGCATTTGAGCCACTTCTTCGTGCACCATAATTGTGCCTTCAGGACCTGCTCAGGCCTGGGCACATATGTACCACCTCCATTTGATAATGGATTGTTAGTGTGCACATCCAGCTGTAGGACTTGAAGGGTCAGACAGTACCCAGTTTATTTTGGGCAGCTCTGGTCTCATGGTAACCTGGCATAAGAGGTTCTTTGGCATTTTCTCTAAAGAGGCCTATGTTACATATGGACAGATCAGCTGCTTTTACATTGTTCTATGGCAAAATTCCTCATGGATTAGATACTAACTTCCTGAAAAAAGAAGTCTTTCTGCGCTATTACTTTTCATGCTGCACAGTTTCTAGCATGGAGTTTGTCAAATCGTGGATCAATCTTTTATATAATAATGTGGATGATATAAAGGTAAAGCACATCTATATCAGTATGTGAGACATTTATATACCATAGTATATGAACCCTAAGTGAGTGTAAAGTATCATTTTCTGCTCAACACTAAAGCAATTGTTGAGCTTTTTTTCTATGCTAAAAATACAGAGGGGAATAATTTAAATCAGTAATAAGGGGAAGTCTTCCCATCCTCATATAATAATTGCAACGTCACCATATGTTGGATATACTCTGACCTATCACTTCAGTTAGCCTGTTAAACCTTCACAATGAAAAGGAAGCCCCTCAAAATCAAAGACCCTATTGAAAAATAATAAGCAAAAGAAATGAATAGACAGTTCTCAGATGAAGAAGTTCATATGGCCAATAAATACATGAAAAGATATTCAATATCCGGGCCGAGGATGTAGCTCAGTGGTGCAGCACCTGCCTGGCACGTACGTGCAAGGCCCTGGGTTCAATCCCTGGTTCCAAATTGAAAAGAAAGATCACAAAAAAAAAAAAAAGGTATTCAACATCCTTATCCACAAGAGAAATGCAAATCAAAACATCACTAAGATACCATCCAACTCCAGAGAGATTGGCATATATCCAGAACACAAATAGCAATCAGTGCTGGCGAGGATGTTGGGAAAAAGGAACCCTCCTGCACTGCTGGTGGGAATGTAAATTGTCACAACCACTATGGAAAGCAGTATGGAAGACTCTCAAAAGACTGGAAATAAATATCCCCTTCAATCCAGCGATACCTCTTCTGGGAATTTACCCAGAAGAGTTTAAAAACAACATATAACAGAGATACATGTATACCTATGTTCATAGCAGCACAACTAACAATATCTAAAACGTGGAAGACACCAAAATACCCAGCAGTAGACCCGTGGATGCACAAATTGTGTTATTTATACACATTGGAATACTACTCATCTGTTTGACAGACTCCATGCTAGAAACTCTGCATACTACTCATCTATAAGGATACTACTATCATAGTGAGTTGGATGGGTTGGAGGCTTTTGTAGGTAAATGGAGGCAGCTTGAGACCAGCATGTTTAGTGAAGTCAGAAGGTGAGGTATCAAATGGTTTCTCTAAAATGAGAAAAATAGATCACAATTATTTCATAGAACTTAATGTGGGGAATAATGGGAAATGGAAGGCAGAGTTGAAAAGAGAGAGGGGGCTGTTTGTAACTTTGCCTTGATATGTATATGCACAAAATACTCAAGACCAATGTAAACTTTATGTTTTGCACTTATACATATCAACAAAATGGGGGGGACAAAACCCTTCACGTTGACTATAGTGACAAGCTGTTCTCAACCCTGGTAAGCTAATAGGGAAACTGAGGCAAAGTGTTCTCTCATGTCTCTAAGGACATTTATTGTATCTAAAGTTTATCTTGGGGCTGGAGGAATGGCCTCCAGCAGTTAAAACGCTTGTTTAAGCAAGCGCTACTTCAGGCACCAAGTACCAGAGCTCTGTTCCCCAGCACCACATAAAGTGGGCATGGTGACGCGTGCCTATAATCCCAGCACTTGAGAGGCTGAGACAGAAGGATTGCCTTGAGTCCAAGGCCAGCCTGGGCTCCATAGTGAGTTCAGGACTAGCCTGGACTAAAGAGTGAGACCCTGTTTCAAAAAACAAAGGAAAACAAAACAAAGTTTATCTTGCTCTCCAAGTATTTCTTAAGAGCAAAATTCACTTGTTGAGTCATTCACACTTCTTTTTTCAGATTTGCTTTCTGCACATGTTGATTCTTTTTTCCACCACCATTTATGTATGTGTGTGTATGTGCATGCGTGTGTGTGTTTTTATATATGTATGCAAAATACAATGTTTACAATGAACTTGAGTATTTGGTGCACCTATGTATCAATCATTGTTACCATCCCTCCCTCACCCCTCCCCTTTTTGGCCCTCCAGTGCCCTCCCCTTTGCGCTGTCAACACTCATTTGGTTCTGTGTTCTGAGTTTCCCAAATCTTAGAAACCATGTGATATTTAACATATTTAATCTTCTTTGTCTGACTCACTTTACCACTCAGTCACCACTTACTACCTCAAGTTTCCCACCTCATGGCTGCAGTGGCCACATCGTGATGCCTTTTCAGTGGGTCCAGCGGAGCCTTTTATTGAGGTGATTTGCCAAAAGTTCTTTTTTAAGAAGAGAACTGTAACAGTGAAATTCATAAGGCTAGAAAACGTAAGAGAGAGAGAGAAATTTCTTGGCAGAGTCTTGAAAGGTAATGTAAATTCAGAAGACATTCAGGTTGTCATTGCGTCAGTTTTCTTAGGACAATCTTACATCCAAGACCAAATGAGTAAATCACAGCATTAAACAACCTTAAGTCTATATCAAATTGCTGTATTAAATGAACTTAAGTTTATTTCACATTAGTACACTATACTTAAAGCAATGGATAGAGTGGCATGCTTAGGTATTTCAGAATTTTTTTAACTTTCATAAATTATTTATTCACATTTCACTAATTACTAACATTTTGCCAGATTTGTTTTATCATTTTACCTACCTGTCCATCCCTAACATCATGCATACATATTTTAAGATTTTATACCAGTTCCCTATGTTAAATATAATTATTATGTTTTGCAAACTTATATATAATTATGGGGAAGATTCACAGATTTTATGACATAATTGGTACTGTTTTTAGGAGGATACCAATCAAATGATTCAAGTACCAGTCTTTTTTTTGTTGTTTTTTCTTTAGATGCTTCCTTTCCACCATGTTTTTTGGTGCTGCTTTTCTTCTCTCTCTCTCTCTCTCTCTCTCTGTCTGTCTCTCTCTCTCTCTCTCTCTCTCTCTCTCTCTCTCTCTCTCTCTCTCTCCAAAATTCCTTTAAGTATTTTCCGCATAGCTGGGCAGGTGGTCTCAAATTTCTTTAGGGATTCTTGGTTATGAAAAATTTTTACTTCTTCAATTTTCAGAGATAATTTTACTGGATACAACAACCTAGGTTGACACTTGCTGTCTTTTAAAGCTTGAAAGATCTTGCTCCATGTTCTCCTAACCTTTGAAGTTTTCATTGAGAAATATGCAGTAATTCAGATGCTTTTGCCTTGGTAGAATAATACCTGTTTTTCTCTTGCTGCTTTTAATATTTTTTGTTTATGTCTTATTTCTAAGGTTTTGATTATGATGTGTCATGTCTCATTGCTTGTTGAGTTTATGTGTTGTCCTATCAGCTTCTTGTACTTGAAAATTAATTTCTTCTTCTAGATTAAAGAAATTTTTTGCATGATTTCAGTGAATAAATTCTTTATATCTTTGGTGCTGTCTTTCCCTCTCACCCAAAAATCTGAGATTGGTTCTCCTTGAATCATCCATCAGCTGTCGTATTCAGCCACTTTGCTCATTTCTCATTTTGGAGTTGTGCCTAATTATAGCATTTGTTTACTCAACCTTGTCTACAAGGTCCAAAATTCTGTCCTCACAATATTCAAGTCAGTTTCTCCTGTTTTTTTTTTTATATTCTGAATTTCATCTAGTTTTCTTATCCTATTTTCCACTTCCCTGTGAAAATGTTCCTTCATATCTTGCTTTTCCGTATTTACCTCAGCCAACTTTTTCAGTATGGTCAGCGAGCTTTGTCTCCATTAGGACCACTATTTGATTAGTAAATTTTTCTTTAATCCCTCTGATCAAGGCTTGCATTCCTTTGAGAATATCTTGTTTGAACTGGTTGTTCAACTTGTTTATTTGCTTTTTGACTTCCTTCCCTATGAGTTCCACTATTTTAGGGCCCATGACATTAGTTTCTGGGGTCTCACACATCTCTGTGGGAATCCTGTTGCCTTTTCTTCCTATGTTTCTGTTGTTGAGGGACTTTAAAGGCCTGGCTGAAAGGTTTCTTTGAATGGCTATGATGGTGTGGGAGTTGAGGGGGCTACAATTCCTTTGAATTCTGTGCTGGGAGTCGGCAGTAAGGGCAGACCTAACAGTCTGATGGCCTCTGAGGTGTCTTATTCACCTCCATGCCCTCTCAGCAAAGCTCTCCTGCCTTTTCTGGCTCCCCTCTACTGAGAATGGAACTCTGCATCCTCAGAGGTGCTTCTGCTACACTGAGCCATTCAGGAGGTTGACAGCCTTTTTTTCCTCTCTGCAACTACTTCTCATGCCAGTTTCTTCCTAGTCACTGCTTAAGAGTGACCCCAAAATGCCTAATGTGCCCTTCTGACCTTAATGGCTCCTGCTTACGTCATTGCCTGTTATGGCTGCTGAGCAGGGCTTCTTCTCTGGGCTCCAGGAGGCCTTTTCTAGGGGAAGTTCACATTGCATTTGTAGTATGCACTACCTGCAGGTTCGTTTTTTGGAGGCCGGGGCTACCAGCTGTTGACAATTCCCACTATTCCCAGATCAGCACTTAACCTCAATCTGAGGTTCTGGTCTCCAGGCTTTCCTTCTCTGTGGTCTGTGGGTGCTAGCAGCTCAGGGCTGCGCCCAGTTGGTGACTGTTTTTCTTTACTTCCAATATGTCTTCAGGATTTCTGACCTTCCCCGTGGCTCCTGTCATTTGTTCGGGGGCTTTTTCCTTTCCTAGCTCTGTCAGCTGTTTTAGGTTCCACGCAGGCTTTCCTCTGTCTGCAGATGCCTGCGGCTCCCAGCTATTTGCAGCCAGCCTGCAGCAGCTTCCTAGGCTGATTTATTTTCCCCTCTGTTTCTGATGTTCCTGTAGGATTTCTGATCTTCTCTTGGCCTCCTTTCAGTTGTTGCGGTGCTCCTCCCTGTCCTAGCTCCATTGAACAGGCGGTTTGACTATATTCTGTATTCTATAATCATTGACTATATTCTCAACTTTTTAAGTGGGTCCATGAGGAGATAATTTTGCAGCCCTGTTACTCAGCTGCCATCTTAACTGGAAGTCCCCTCATGTTGATGATTCTTGATTATATGTTCATCTTTGATGTTGAGATTTCCTACTACCATCTCTACTCATATAGAGTTAACACTCTTAATAGCTGCATAATTATATTACAGTATTTACCAACAGTTATTTTGACTCCAGTATATGATAGGCCAAGTGGTGGCCTTCCGCTGGTTTGATTAGCCAGTGGTAACATAGTCAAAGTCAGGAAACTTGGCATTTTCGCTCTTCCCAGCCATCTGGGTCCTTGCTTTGGATCTGAAACTTGAGCACCTGTTCTTATATTTAAGAGAGTTAGTCTTTGCTTCTTGGCTTTTGTGGCCTGGCTGTTGGTGATACAGATCTCCATCCCTGCAAGCCAGTCCCTCCTCTGTCTGCTCACTGCACAGAGCCATCCTCCTCAGTCCAGTCATGCCTGTCAGCTCTCTTACTTGTCCCATGAAATAAGCCCATTTCTATGCCCAACATGATAGTCTAGATTATCTGAGGACTTGGGTCGGGAAAGGGTTGCTGCAACTAACTTGTGCTTGGTCTACCATTTTCATCTGGAACTCTTGGAACTTTTTTTTTTTTTTTTTTACATTTTTAAAAGGTAACATATCCACATCTTTCATAATTTAAAAAGGACTCAGCCATCCATTTACTCTCCCAAAGGCAATCAGAACCAGTTTCTTTTGAATCTTTTTAAAAATACGGATGATTAAAGCAAGTGTGTATATATTCTTATACATA
Source organism: Ctenodactylus gundi (assembly GCA_004027205.1). Lineage (NCBI taxonomy): Eukaryota > Metazoa > Chordata > Mammalia > Rodentia > Ctenodactylidae > Ctenodactylus > Ctenodactylus gundi. The sequence continues at coordinate 48,044 of PVKB01004965.1, read as the reverse complement.
AGCACATTCAGTTTATGTATTCTTTTTGATACTTTGAGAGCTTGCTGTGCTCAAGGTTTTGAACCTTGTTTTCTTCACCTGCCAGATACTAGAGAAAATTTCAAAAGAGCAGCTTTACCATTTTTTAATAGTGACATTACATTCTGTTATATTATTGCACATTGTGTGCTTTATTAAAATCTGAGCTTCTTTAAACATTTTCCTCTTTATCTGTCTCAGAAAAAGAGGTGAAATTGTTAAAGAGGCTAGGAGGGTTTATCTCTGCCATTGACAATATTCTAAGATTTAAACCAGTTCTTTCCCTTCCAGCCACTCGTTTTCTTACCTCCTATTACTGAAGACTCCTCTTCTCACCTTCACATTTGGTTGCTGTGATTTGAAGCCGTCTCCAAGATTTCTTTAACTGCCAGAATGTGTCTAGAAGAGTTGATTTTGATGTTCTCTGTGCTGCCTCTTTGCCGCCGTCCCATGTCTCTGGTTCATCTCTTTTCTCAATGTGCTGCCCATCCAATGGGCTTGTCACCCAGTGGAAGTAGATTGTAGATGTGAGCAAGGGAAAAGTATGAAATGCTGTCTCCTGTCTGTTACCAAGTCCCCAGCAACAGTGCTTCTATTCTTTCTTGCAGCTGAAGAGCCAGAGTGAGAAACTGGACAAAGAACAAGCAGCTCTTGAGAAGATAGAATCTAAAGCAGATCCCAGGTTAGAGGTTTCAACCTGCCTTTATTTTCCCTTTGAAGAGATGAACTTTGTAGTATCTAGTTCATTCACCACCACAGCCAGAAGTCCTGAGTTCTTACTGCATGCGAGTCAGTTAATTTCATGTGCCCATCTGGATAGAAGTGGCTGTTTCCTGGGCTCTTGGTAGATATACTTGGGCTATACGGAATTACCCATAATTCTTCCAATTTTCTTTGTGATCGGGAGTAGCATGTTATTTTCCTCTGAAAAACAGCAATACCTTTATACAGCCAAAAGACATGTGAAGAAAAATCTCTTCCTGGCTCCTGTCTGAAGCCCAGTTCTCCCCAAAGTCATCCATTAGCAGATTTTCAATAGAATGCATTTTAGACATGTCTCCATGGAAGAAAAGATGGAGCCCTTTTGCTAACACCAAGCTACTGTAGTTGTTTTTTATTTTGTTTTTTTTCCCATGTAAAGTTAACTGTAGTTAAAGGAAAGGATATACTTGACATCTAACCTTTGTAGTTCCAGACTTTTTGGGTGGTAAAATCTTCTCAAAGTTTCATTCATTCAAGTAAAGTTATGAAATCATAAAAAGTTTCAGGAGCAGAATGAGCAGTTCTGATTTGATAGACATATTTAGCAGAAATACAGATGACTTAACTTTGTAATTTGAAACTTTTCTTTAACAATATAGAGCAAAGTGCTACCAGGTATTTGACATTTTTGCTTTAAAACTAGTGCTTTTATTACAGCCTGAAGCAACTTGTTTTTTTTTTTTTTTCAGAATGGATATTCAAAATGATTTTGATACTGTTTGTGCTTTAAGTACAATTGAATAATTAGTATTGCTAAGTATCCAGTACCATTGGCATTCATGGATGTTTCTAGAGTTGACATTTTAATTCTGGGATCTGTAATATTTGTTTGGATCTGCCTGACAATCCTATGTATATAAATGAGGAATGTCACTTGACTGAAAGTCATTACCATTTGTGGGGAAGTTATTAGGTACTTTTGGGAGAAACAAAAGAAATTTTAAAATCGAGTTCTTTTTAGCCAGGATCTAGTTTTAACTATGGTTTATATGTCATTTTTTTCTTTTTGTTGGTCTTTTCAGTATACTGCAGAACTTGAGAGCACTTGTAGCCATGAATGAAAACCTGAAAAGTCAGGAGCAAGAATTTAAAGCACATTGCCGAGTAAGTGTTATTTGGTGTTAGCCAACAAACAGGACTCTTATAAAAGCTCTTGGTTTATACCCTGAGCTGTTGGGGCATTTTGTCCAAACAGTGTAAAAGGCACGTTCAGCAAACAACTATATGCCAGTTATGTAAGGACACCAGAGTGAGTGAGGTAGTACCAAATCCCAAGATGAAGTGTGTAGACGAATACACAGTTATCTAAAAAAGGTATCAAAAAGGTATCAGTGTCTTCTTGGAAAAAGAAGTCTTAAAGATTTTTAAAGATACTCTGATTTGTTGGCAGATAATAATATCCTACAGATGCAGAGCTTGTCTGTGTGTGGCATGAGTAAGCCCAATCTACTGCTAGCTAGGAGGTTGTGTTTTAATCCTGGGGGTGACCTTCGGCACAGTTGACTACCGGAGGAGCCATTAATTTAAGCCCAGCAGGTTACATATGAGCTCCCAGGGAGGAAAGGTCAAAACAACAGGAGCTACCAGGAAGCTGAGTCTTAGGATGAGGGATGATGACAAATGGATGAGGAATTGGGTAAAGCAGGCCCCAGATGAGGTAGACCTGGGGGTGAGGCACAGGCCTGCTGAGGGGGAGGCAGCAGGTGAGCCTATAAGGCCACTTTTAGCCGAAGGACAGCTGCTTATATCCCTCTGTAAAGAACTCTGCTGGGCTGAAAATTGAGGATCCAGAGTAGCTTGTTCCTAATTGGTAGTGCTAGTGGTGGTAGTAAAGCATTAAAATGAAAATGCAAGTAAGACCTCCGAATCAAGTAGTCATTTAGTAACTACACCGCTTACAAGCTTGTCTGAGTTTTGTAAAATGTTCATATCACTTATAAAGGAGGAGATGACACGACTGCAGCAGGAAATTGAAAACCTGAAAGCTAAGAAAGCACCAGGAGGAGATGAAAAGGTAAAGACATGAATTAGTCCTCAAGACCGTCAGCTGCTGTTAGGATGTATACAAAGAAGGATTTCTAAAGGACCCGCTATTCTGGTGCCAAAAAGAACTGCCAGTTCACTAACCTGGGTTACAAACACACATTCCTCAGCCATATTCCTCTTGTGATTTTCTTAGACTCCTCCTGTCTTCTTTCTCATCTTCAAAGGATAAAATTCAGTTATGGGTACATAAGGACTAACCACGAGCACCAATTACCAGTCCATACAACCCTAACCTCTTAGTTAGGGAAAGTCTGAGCTGTTTCCTGCTCTGCTCATTATTATTATTATTATTATTATTATTATTATTATTATTTCAGTTCACCCTCTTTCACTCCTGCCTGGGAATATGTCCCCCTCACAACAGGCATCACAGATCATGGAAATAGAGAGTAGGGCTGGGTTTCTTGTTAGACTCTCAGGTCTTCAGGACCATTCTAGCTTTAAGGAACACACTTGACCATTTAGTCTCTGAACAAAGCTCTTGTTATTCTGGGGACCTAATGTGGATTTCACCTTGATTTTTGTTTTCCTCTCCCACATTTCGTTTAAAGCTTATTTCCTGAAAGTCCCTGACCTTAGGATGTAAGAGCTAGGTGAGGCTTTGAAGACTGTTAATTGCATCCCTTTCTCACCTTTATCCAAAGGGGAGCGTGAAGCTCAGGGTTAGTCTCCAAGCCAGCCAGCCCCACGTCCACACGCTGTACTGCCAGGCCCAATACTTTCTACTAGCTGCTCTCTACTGCACAGAAGAGTGCTGATATCCACCCGGGTGACCCAGGCCTTAGAAAGGCCTCCTAATTTTAGTCAGGCTACGTAACCACATTTGTGAGGGGACTGGCATGGGTGAACAAAAGAACCAGGAATGCAGCAATACTCCAAAGCCTGCCTTTCCAGTTGTTTCTCAGACTTTGAACTTTGAGACACAAATCATCAGCTCAACTACATTTGATCACAGACCTTCAAAATCACATTTCTCTTCTCAGTACATTTTGATAGAGGGATCATCACATTCAAGCAGAATTACAGTTTAGCTTGTTATGGTGTAACAGACAGACACTGAGAAACAATTTAAAATCTGGGGTTCATGTATGGGCTGTTTGCTTTCTGTTTGTTCTTCAGATATGCTCCGTGGGTATCAAGGCATTGCTCAGCTCCCTTGTGCCACCCCTTTCCTGTGGCAGAACCTCAGCTTCTTTCTCTTCCCCTTTTCAAGAAAGGTGTTTATTTTGTTTTCATACTTTCAGACTCACTCCAGTGGAGAACCGCATGGTGCCCTGACCTCTGTGATGACTCACAATGTAAGTACGTAACCATTCTCAAAATTGCCATTGTCCTGATGTTATGACAGCCAGCTTCCCATTCTCCCATAAGTTTCTGATGCTTGTGGTCTATAGCCAGCTCCTCATCTGCTGGGCTTTCCGAGGCATTCTGCCATTTTGCAAAATTGGTTCCTGAGGTGGAGGTGGGTCCTCACCAGGGAGGGCCCTAGAGCTCAGCGTCTGATGGGTATTCTCCCAGTTGAGGATGCCGACATTTATCCTGCTTCTCTGCTGAGAAAGGGAGAGACTCCAAGTATTGGGAGTGGTATGGAGGAAAGAAGCTTCTCTTTCTGTTGTGCTGTATATCCACATCTGAAAACTATTGCCAAATTAGACATCTCAGTTCTTAGTTAAAACATAGAAAACCAGCATCATTTCCAAGTAGATCTTTTTACCTTCTTTGGCCATGGGAGACCCAAGTAGATATAACTTCATTTCAAAAAAACTTTATTTAAAAAAAAATAGGCATAGACAAACCTGGCCCTACAGCTATCGGATGTAGCTCACAAGCATATTTGCTGCTCTCTGTGTGAGTTAAATGAGATCTCATAGCACTTCACCAAACTTGCAGGAGAAAGGTAGGAATGGAAGAGAATGAGAGAAGGAAAGGCAGGAAAGCTGTAAGCGCTGCCTTCTTTAAGAGAGCCTCTCCATAACCTGTTAGGGAAATGGGCCTTGGAACTCCAACAATGAGCAGTGAAGCACGGAGGTGTCCTGAAGCTTTGTGACACAGACTAAACATTTAGATGTGTGCATGCATGTGTTTATATGAATGTGTGTGTACTTCTTCATGCACATGTTTACAAGTACTTCTGATCCCTTTTGTAAATTTCCTTGAGGCACCAAACTACCCATTCATGTTTCACTGTGTCATTTTAGTGCAGGGCTTCAGCACTGTCCAGAAGAACTTTGTGTCATGATGGAAATGTTCTGTATCTGCATTGTCCACTACAGGAGCCACCCACAGTGTGTGCTGCCAAACCCTTGAAATGTGGCCATTGTGAATGAGAAACTGATTTTTTAAAATATTAGTTAACATAAATTTCGGTAGCCCCATGTGGCTAACAACTCTTATATTAGATATCTCAGTTCTAAGCAAAAACTAAGAAAAGAGCATCCTCTCCAAGCATAGAGACAGAACAATAGATTCTGATTGCTACTCCATCATCAGAGATATTTTTAGGTGCGAAGGAAAGGCCCATGGGCTTGCGCATTTCACTTGACCGTGAATTCAGCCTAGATCCCTGATAAAAGGAGAATGCTTCAGAAGAATGCCCAGGGTTTCACATAGGATAGGAACTACCCCTTAAATTTGGCCATTTGAGAAAAGAGATTTGTGGACTTAGGGTAAAGAAGATATATTCAGGTTCCAAAGATTTCACCAAAATAATGACAGCTTTCTGTTGCAAGATAATTGTCTTCTTTTCCAATTTTTAGGAAGACTTAGACAGACGTTACAGTATGGAGAAAGAGAAACTTTACAAGATCCGTTTATTACAGGTGAGTAAAATAAGAACAGACAATATACATAGATACATTTAAATAGTTATGAATGTCCTGTGACAGAATAATGAAGTCTCAGTGTAGAGGGACTGGTGAGAACAGGAAGTAAGGCTGCTGTTTACCAGTCTTCTTTTTATCTAGATACTACTATGTGGCTTAAGATGTTTGTAATAGCCTCTCACATTGGCTTGTTGCTTTTCACTGTCGTTGGCTTGAGTTGAACTTTCATTTCAGATGAAATGTAGGTCTTAGCTCAGTTTTTGTATGAAAAAATTGACTCAAGTAGCTTACATACCTGCCCCTAATCAAGCAGCTGGTTTTATTATTGAGTATTCTTATTGCTGGGACAAAATAACTATTGCCTACAGCTTACAGGAGAGGTTTATTTGGCTTATGGTTTCAGAGATTTTGGTCCATAGTTGACTGGCTCCCAGGCAAAAATGGTATGGTAGAAGGATGAGGTGGAGGAAAGCTGTTCACCATGTGGCAGCTGGAAAACAAGAGAAGGCTAGTGAGAGAGGAGAGGGCTAGGACAACACCCTCTTCCAAAAAGAGCCACCTCCTTCGTGGCACAGTTAGCTGTGACCTCACTGATGGATTACGTCACGGGTGAGTTTATTGCCCCCATGATCTAATCACTTCCATAGTACCCACCTGTGAATATGTGAGACTTTGGGGCACATTCCAGATCTAAACCATAGCCTTGGTATGTGCCAAAACTAGGATTTAATTTCTAGTACTCTTGTCAAGTACTTTTCCTCGGAAATTAAATGCCCTGCTTGGTATTTGAGTTGGTAACCAGTGACTTGGGAGAGTGGCATCAGTGGGAGTAGGTAGGTTTTAAAAGTAGCTCTGCAGCCTGAGGGTGTAGCTCTGAATTTACAGCGCTTGCCTGGCATACACAAGGACCTAGATTTCATTCCCCAGTCACCACATAAAGAGGAGCTGGGTGTGGTGGTGTATACTTATAACAGTACTACTGAGGAGGCTGAGGCAGTTGGATTGCCTTAGAGTTCAAGGCCAGCCAAGGCTGCATAGTGAGCACAGGAGAAGCCTGGACTATACAGAGTGAGACCCTGTCTCAGAAAGAAAAGAAAGAAAGAAAGAAAGAAAGAAGCCTGGACTATACAGAGTGAGACCCTGTCTCCAAAAGAAAGAAAGGAAGAAAGGAAGAAAGAAAGAAAGAAGCCAGCTCTGACCATAAATTTTATGGAGTTAAAGTTACGTTTTCTAAATTCTTTTATTGCTAGTACTTCATTAGGGAAGCTCAGAAGCCAACTGTTGATGGTACATTATGGTGTCCTTTGGTTCAGGTCTTCTTACAGTTCTCTGGGAGGGGAAAATCAGGTATTAGTGGAACGGCCAAAGGGCTGAGAGTTCGATCAGATCCTGTTTCCCCTCTTTCTGACTTCTTATTATTTTACTGAGCTTTTTTGTTACATTTGGATGGGTTGCATATATCCTTGATCCTCTCACCCTCCCTTTCCTTCCCCATCCTCCTACCCACCCACCCCTTACCTCCCAACCCCTGCCAAAAATGTCTGTGTTAATCTCTAGAGATCTGCAAAATTAAAGTTCAGACACTACTACTATGCATTTGGGACATTAATCTGTCAGGTCCTAGGGAAAGCAAATGAGATGCCTTGACTTCTGGGCACTGGCTGGCTATTTATGGATTAGGATATGTCCATATGCATGTAAGTACAGAGGCGTTTGTCACCTGCTAAGGAATGCCTCAGGCCAGCTGGAGGGAAACTGCAGTAAAACCAGTAATTTACCTAGGGCCTGAGTCAGGCCATGGCTATGGGTTGCATGAGGTGAGCTGGCAAGGAAGAGGGAAGGACAATGAGATGAAACTTAGTGTCAGCTGAATGACAAAAAGAAGTCAGTGATGATGCTGGAGCCTGAAACAGGGGTAGGTAAATTGTGTTACTCACTGAGAAAAAGCCTAACAGAAGGAATAGGGGTGAGAATATAACTGGGATTTTTAATGAAGCCTGTCTAGGGTACTCACCAAGGAGGAATATCCAAGCAGTGATAGTTGTTGGGTTCAACTCACAGAAAAATTTGACTGGAGATCTGAGTGTCTCTGCCTGTGTAGATGATGACTAGGGATGCACAAATGGAGACAAGGCCCAAGACTAAAGCCTGGTGAATGCATGTGCCAGGAAAAGCCGAGAGAAAGGAGAAATCGACCCAGGCAGGTGATAGCAAGCCACTAACAGGGCAGGACACAAAAACTGCTCCCGAAAGCTGAATGGAAGTCAGTAGAAAGGACAGGAAGCGCTGCTGGAGGTAAGCTAGACATTAGGAAACCCCCTTGGATATGTCCCGGAGAAGTCTACAGTAACCCTGGTGGGAGAAGAAGCCCTTTGGAAGCAGTTGAAATTGTGATGTACAGGGCTTTCAGCAAGGTTGCTGGAAAAGGAGAGGGAGAGACTGGAGGCTGAAGGATAAAAGTTTAAGGTTTTAAAAACTGAACGACTTGAATGTATTTAAGTGCTGAAGTGCCAGTAAAGTGAGACTAGGGTAGACAGGCAAAGAGAGCACATACAGTAAAGAAAAAGAGTGAGGAATTATCCTGTTTTCTTGTTTCATAGTACTAAGGGTTGAGCCAGGAACTTTGTACTGAGGTATATCTCCAGGCCATTTTTTATTCTTTTAAATTTTGCAACAGCGTCTTAACTAAGCTCCTAGGCTCAGTTCTAATTTGAAATCCTCCTGCTACAGCCGCCAAAAAATAATCATACTTTAAGATAACTTACTATCAACTCTTGAACCAAACCCAAAACAGGGCCCCAAAACCCTGAATAGAAAGAAGTTTCCATTCCTTCTGTAGATCAAGCTGTATTCCTCGTGGGTGCTTAGCAGTCCTCCCACCAGGAGGCTTGTGTCTCCCCGGTGAATTAAGGTCTACATTTGCGGCTGCAAGTGAAACAGATGAGCAGAGGGGAGAACCTGACAGACAGGAGAATGAAGGCAGGAGGAATGGCAGCACTAAGACCAGAAGTCTCAGGTGGAGGGAGCAGTGTGAGCTGAGACTCACTTAGCAGCTATCTTCACTGCTACCTTGTACCCCACCATCTTCTGTGAAAGGTTAGTAGGGCAGGTTCCCCAGTTCATGAGAAGATGCAGGAAATGGAAACTGTATGGCTTCTCAGTTCTAGCTGAGGAATTTGAAATGTTTACATATTGTGGAGGCTTAAGTTCTGCTGTCTGGGAGGTATTCCTTTCATTGCCTGCCTCTACCTGGCATTAGGGGAATCCTTTGGGTCCTGGTGGGCTGGCCACAGGCTCTGTCCACAGAATTCCTTCCCATTTTGAATCTTCCTTGTCTATTTCTCTAATGCCTTCTTGGTTAAGTTAATCTCACACCTCCTCCCATGTGTTAAAAATGGGAAAGGCAATCAAAATCTCAGATGAGGACCTCATTGCAATAGTACAATTTTGTGCCAGAGTGTGTGACTGGTCTCAGGTGGGGTGGGTCTGATATTTTGCAACCCTTCCTCAGAGAATATGTAAGGCCTTTTACCAAATAGTGTTGTTTCCTCCTTCTTCTTGAATCTAGGCTCGAAGAAACCGAGAAATAGCAATTTTGCATCGCAAGATTGATGAAGTACCCAGCCGAGCCGAGTTAATACAGTATCAGAAGAGATTTATTGAACTGTATCGCCAGAGTAGGTGCATTGACCCCACCGGCTCCCAAGGCTGGGGAGGGACCGAGGCCTGGGACTCTGTCTGACTTTGGCATGATAGAGGAAGAATCACAATGCAGTCCACAAACACCATCCCAGAAAGGGTCTTATGTCATCATCAGGCCACCTCAGAATCACAAGAATAGCAGTGTGGTACTCTCACTGGCAGTAGAGCTCTGAGAGTAACGCTCTGAACCAGTTCTCATTGTGGTTAGCCACCTGACCTTCCCATGAGCTCCTTCACTTTCTGACCTCACATAGAGCATCAGTCCTTAATTACTGGTCTTTTCTACAGACTATCTTGCTAGTGTGGCCTTTAACAGCGGTGTCCATTTTTTTTTTTTTTTCATTGTTGTGACTCAATGCTCAACATACACAAGTTAGGGAGGAAAAGTTTATTTTAGCTCACAGTTTCAGAAGGTTACAGTCTACTCAGGAGCACCTGGCAGCAGTAGAAGTACATGGCAGAAGCAGAGGTGGAGGCAGCTCCTCACTATATTGCAAACAGGAAGCCACGTCAAGTCCCTGAATGAAGGCTGGAAGCAGCACATATCCTTCCAGGTCAAATTCCTATGATCCACCCCTTCTGGGTCCTCAGTATTCTATCCCTTCCAGGTTTAAGCCCCCACCACACACATGTAATTCAATCCACGTGATGCCAATAGTCCAGTCCACAGGCCTGCAGTCCACCCCTCGAGACCAGGCGCCAATCTTCCACCAGTACATGGTTCCATACACAGTCCATAACATCCAAATACTGAGATTTTGGGGGACAATCGAAATCCAGTCAACAAAAAAAACTATATTTGCCCAGCAATCCAGGAGCAGTCTCTTGTCAGGCTGAATCAGTGACTACACCTGATCAGACTTAGACTCGCCCTCACAATTGCCGTTGTCTTCTCTTCCCTCTCCTGCTAGTAACCGCAGACTTTAGCATGGTAGAGGATGAGCCACAATGTAGTGCACAAACTACATCTCAGAAAGAGTCTGTTACTTGCATTGCATCTCAGATAAAGGAGCACTAGCTGTCATGTGGTGCTTTCTTGACCTCTGTTACTGACTCATCTGATTATGTTACTCCTCTACTAACAAATCTTCCAGGGCTCTGCTAGGCCTCCTGAATAGGGCTCTCCTCTTACTGTGCCCCGTGGGTCCTCCCAGTCAGAGTGGTCTGCCTTAGAAGTTCATTTCCTCATTTGAAATCTTATGAGGCTGTTCCCAACCCACCCCTGCCTCTGGGTACACCAGAGCTTTGATATGTTCTCCCTGACTCCTCCTATTACCCATTTCCAGATTCCTCTACTGTAAGGCAAAATCCTTCAGAGCTGTACTCAGACTCTGTACAATTCCATCTGATGCGAGAACTAATCACACCTCTTCTAGGCTTCCTTCTTGTATGTTTCCATAATACCCAAGCTCAACTGGTAGACAATTCCATTCAGCCTCTGTTTCCTCCAACAAAGCTGGACTCACTCATTCCTCTCTGACTCATGTTGCTCACTGTTCTGTTTTTTCATAATTTTGAAGTCCATTTCTTCCAGATTACTGGTGCAGCTTCCTCTCATCTCTTCCCAGCATGTAATTCTATAATTCTTGGCCTGAGAATTCTTTTTCCAACACAAAGTTGCCTATTTTATACTCTTGCTCTAAAAGCTTTAGTTAGTATTCAGTACCTCCACACAACTTGTTTGATAATTTTCAAAATCCTCAGTGCACTCTACAAAGTCCACACGGTGTGGGTGCACCCGCCTCCAGCTCTGCTTCATAGTCATGCAGTGCCCAGCTCTCATCTATCCACATGCTGGCCTGAGAGCCAGGCCCGAGGTCCAGCATGTCACTGTCCTACACTTTCCACTTAGCATTTCAGAATCCACCTCAGGATTTCAGTTTCCCTTTTTGCCTTGTCCTGTCAAACACCTTCTTGATCAGGCTTGGGGACAGGCCTTCTTTGAGAAATTCTAAGCATGCTTCTTCCCCACATGCCACCCCAGTGGCCTTAGCTCTTGGCCGGTACACGTACTTGATTCCAATGGTCACAGACAGGTATCATTGTCAACATGTTGTCTGTCTTAAATCTTTCTTTTTTCCTTCCGCTTGAAAGCTTTAGTAATGCCTTGCATCAATATATTTTACAAAATGAAATTAAGTGGACATAGTCACATAATTGGTTCTGAGACTTCAAAAGCCTCCAACGTGATTGAATTTGTGCACTGTGGGGCTTCTACAGAGTGAAAGCTCCCATCTCTGGCAAGGTACCTCATTTGGGAAAGAGTGCTGAGGTCCATTTGATACCTGTTAGTACTCATGTGATGATTTCTTTGTGTTTACAGTTTCAGCAGTGCACAAAGAAACCAAGCAGTTCTTCACTTTATATAATACGCTGGATGATAAAAAGATTTATTTGGAAAAAGAGGTAAGAACCTTTATAGAAAGAACATAACTAATCAGATGAGCAGGTTACAGTAGAGTTGAATCTGGCAAGTTCCAATGGACTCAGTAGATACATTCAGTGTAAAGAAAAAGAGAGCCTCTCATATGCCTAATTCTCAGATCAGCCGTGAGAAAGTGCAAGATTTCTTGGGAGTTCATTGTGTACAGTGAAGTGGGGTAGTGCTTCTGAGAAATGCCATCAGGAAGGGAAATACTGAGTTGTAAAGAAGGGAGAAACCAGCTGAATGAAATGGGGCAGTGAGTGGTCTGACTAGCGCATTTGTGGAAAACGGTTACTTAATCCTCAATGGCAGGCATAGGCATGAAGTAAAGGAATGAAAATTCAAAGCAAGGGCAAAGAGTTGACATGGACATGGGCCTCTCTTCCCTGTTACTTGACACTCTCACTTAGTTTAAATCCACTCATGATTCTGGGATCCCCCTCATCACACGACAGGTGTTGGAGGCAGGACCTGCAGCGAGGTTTTAATAAGAACCGAACAATCTGGGTTGTTAGAATAGCACATGGTAGTACAGCACAGGCTTTGAAGTCAGATTTGAGCTTGCCTCTAAAATGGGCATTAGACTAATAGTTACTGTGATAAAAGACAGAATGAGGAGATACAAGTTCTTTTCATGTGGTAGAGGCTCAATTTTTAACATTTTCTACCAACCTTACATCTTGAGGATAACAGAGCTTGTTTTTATTTTATTATCCTTTTATTTTTTTTTTGAGACAGGGTCTCACTGTGAAGTCCAAGATGGTCCTAAACTCACTATGGAGCGCAGGCTGGCCTTAGACTCACAGCAATCCTCCTGTCTCATCCTCCCGAGTGCTGGGATTACAGGCTTGCACTACCACGCCTGGTTTATGTGGTGCTGGGAATCAAACTCATGGCCTTGCGCTTGCTAGACAAGTGCTTAGCCGCTGTGCCATTCCTCCAGCCCTGTTTTATTTTGTTCTGTTTTGTTTGTTTTGTTTTTTTTTCTTTTCTAGACTCCTTTAATGGTGAGAAGATTGGTTTTTTAGCAAATAATCTACTTCTTTCCTTTCCTGGTAATTTTAAAACTTCTTTTTTCTTTTTCCCCCCACCATTTGTATTAATGCGTATATGCAATACATAATGTTTACAATGAACTTGAGTATTCTGTGCACATACATATCATGTCAATATTACTGTCCCTTCCCCTCCCCAGTTTTGGCCTTCCCATACCCTCCCCATCCCCACATAACTCCCACTATCACATTCATTTGATTCTATAGAAAGCCTGTGTTCTAGGTTTCCAAAATTAGAGAAACTGCAATATATAACATATTTGACTCACTTTACCACTCAGATCTCCACTTCCTGCTATAATGAGCTGCAGTGGCCACATCTTGATGCCTCTTCTCTGGGTCCAGCAGAGCCCTTCATTGGAGTGATTTGCTAAAAGTTCCTTTTTTCTGTATCTACTATATCTTTGTTGGGATTCTTCAGTGTGGCTTCACCCACCAATCTACATAAGAAGAGAACTATAACAATGAAATTCATAAGGCTAGAAAAAGTGAGAAAGAAAGAGAAGTTACATTTCAAATTCCTTAGCTGAGTACTGAAAGATAAATGTTTGTACATTCGAAAGACATTCAGGTTGTCATTACATCAGTTTCCTTAGGATAAACTTACATCCAAGACCAAATGAGTGAATTGCTACATGAACAAGTTTAAGTCTGTATCGAATTACTACACTAAATGAACTTACATTTATATCACATAAGTATACTACACTTAAAGCAACAGAGTGGCATGCTTAGTTATTTCAGATTTTTTTAACTTTAGTAAATTATTTACTCACATTTCACTAATTACTAACATTTTGCCAGATTTAGTTTATCAGTTTACCTACCTATCCATCCCTAACTTCATGCATACATATTTTTAAAGATTTTATACCAATTCCCCATGTTGAATATAATTATTATGTTTTGCAAACTTACATACTATTAAAAATAATAACTATGGGGAAGATTCACAGACTTTATAAGACAGTTGGTACTATTTTAGAAAGATAACAATCAGATGATTCATCTTTTAACCTGTAACAGTAAGAATACTTTTATAAATACTTTAATAAGCAGCATTACAAATGTATCTTTTACCTGAAGTCTAATTAAGGCATCTGTAATTTCCTGCATTTTCTGTATCTATCTATATTTTTGTAAATAATAATTTAAATAATTTTCTGTGTTCTTGTAAAAATGTACTAAGGCATTTGTAATTATCTGTAATTTTAGATCATCAGCTCAAACCTATCCTTGAGACAGTAATTTTTTTCTATCTCTAGAGACACAACAACAGACATATAGTAAACATTTGATACATGCTTGAATAGATAAGTACATATGATGAAATTTGTATCTAACATGAGAGACAGCTCTGCCCAATGCTCCAGCCTTAAGGCCTTCCTCCCAATCATCCTAATATAGGGATAGGCTAACTTTTTCTTTTTTTGAGACAGTGTCTTGCTCTGTAGTCTAGGCTGCTTAGGTCAACTTTGTCTCAAAAGGCCTTGAACCCTATTTTTCCTTTCTTTACCATCAGTGATTAAAGTCATTGTATTCTTTTAACAGTTGTAGTATTGGACAGGAATGAGAGAAATAAGAGCTTTTTCATTCCAAACTGTATTAATAAAGAACTTTGCATTTGAATAAATCGTGTATTTTTTTTCTAAATGCATTGATACTTTGCATGTAGAAAAAAAAACAAGCCTCTCTTTGGAGTAACAGAGACAAAAATAACATTTCCACATTATAAATTATGAACCAGAAATTCAAATGTAGAAATTCCTTAGTCCCAGGTACACAGGTTGAACAGGTACAGAGCCAGAAGAGGACCCAGGTTTATGAATTCCTGTATTAGTCAGCTTCTATATCACAATAGCCAACACCCACACCTTAGAAGTTTGATTTGGCTCATGGGATTCAGGTTGTATTCCTTCTGGTAGCTCTGAATCAGAAGCATTATATCCTAATGGCAAAGATGGTTAGTTTGCAGCAGCCAGGAAGCACAGCAGGGAAATAGTACCACAGAGGAAGGAATGAAGGGCAAGATGTAGACCCCAGTATCACACCTCCATGACCCTTCCAGATGTCCAGAAACATGCTTAGCAGGATCCCAAATCAGTCAGGTTGACGTAACAAGATGAATAGTTACAGGCCCAGACTCAGAGCCCTTCCTGGGATGTATCACTGGGATGGACAGTGGGGTCCCACTGTGGGAGCTAAGAAGGGTCTGTAGAAATGGGGCCATTAAGGCTGCCTTCCTTCAGAGGCTCTCTGAACCAACTAGTAGCGAGGCACATTGGGAAGAAGATTCAGGGGGATAGAGTAGGATGGCTATTGTGTTCTTAGTTTTCATTCCTGTTGACTTCCTCTATGCTGATAGCTTTGAAAACAGTGTGGGGTTTGGCAGCACAGAAATTGGCTGTGGCAGCAGCTTGCCGAGGAACCCTGATATTAACGTGGCATATTTGCAGGTGGTATTTGGACCTTTCAGAGAGCCCTCTTCCTGTGTCCTGGGGCAGTGCATTGTGGAAGAGGAATCTTAGAGAGTAGACAGGTAGATTCTCTGAAGAAAACCAAGAACTAAGGACTAAGAATATGATGCTCTGTTTCTCCTTTCATGTGTTACTATAATCTACATAAACAAGGTACAGTCTTCTTTTAGAAGCATTGTCTAGAAAGGACTAAGTGGCTAAGGTAGTGTGGAGAACTCAAAATTTTGTGTTTTACTTCCCCAGATTAGCTTGCTGAACTCAATTCATGAGAACTTCTCACAGTACGTACTGTTTATGCTCCTTCCTGTAGTTACCCTGCACTTTTTTACCCATCTCACTAATGTGATGCGACTGATTAAAAAGGTATACCCAGGTACAGTGCAAGGCGTGTGGTTTGTACATTTTCTCTCTTATGCTTAGGGAAGTGTGTCTTGGTTACACTCTTGAGTTTCCACGTACAGTAAATTTTAAAAACACCAAGAACTCAGGAAAAAGGTTAACTTGAATAGTTTGACTTTGCCTAGGTACTGTAATCTTTTTATACTCTATAGATTTATTTTGGTAAGATCGGGTTAATATTATTTGCTCTTGAGCACATAGAGATGCATTAAAAGTTAGATAATAAAATTTATTAAAAAGACTTTATTTTTTTTTGAGATAGAGTCTTGCTGTGCAGTCCAGACTGGTCCTGAACTTGCTGTGTAGCACAGACTGACCTTGAACACACAGCAATCCTCCGGCCTCAGCCTCCCCAGTGCTGAGATTATAGACATGTGCCACCGTGGCCAGCTTATGTAGTGCTTGGGAACCCAACTCAGGGCCTTGCATTTGCTAAGCAAGTGCTGTGACCCCTGCGCCACTCCTCCATCCCAGGAATCTTTAACTTTTATGGTAGATACTGCTTTTAGGTTATTATATATCCTCTAAACTGCTTCATTCAGGTACGTATTTTTTTCCTTCAGAAATTGAATAGCAAGGCCCACCTGTACCCAGGTTATACCAGCCCTCAAGCATATCCCTGATGGCCTGTCTCACCCATTATCCCAACAGCCCAGGGATTGTTCCTTGGGTAGCAGGTTTCTTTTCTAGTACAGATTTCTGCTATTACTTGCCCAGGTTATGTTTATGTATTACAGGATCTATATTTTAAAGCTTTTTTTTCTGATTCAAAAAATAAAAAATAAGAAAAACAGCTCCCTGATAAGATTCAGAATCAGTTAGTGCCTTACAGTCCTGTGACATTTTAAAACCAGTGCTTCAGCCCCCTTCTCTGGTGACTGTGAGAACCTGCAGTATGGGTGCCCCTCTATAAAGAGTTTTTCTCTGGCTTCCCACCCCTTCAAAAGAATTCTCAGTTCCAGGCCCTGTGTGAGCTCTGATTCCCCTAGTATCTTTCCTTCTGCAGAACTGAGGGGAGAAGTGTGTTGTCGTATCAGGGAGTCCACTCCTTTAGCTGCTACTTTGAACAACAAGACTAGGTTTGCAAGCCCTGGTTTCAGGATCATCAGAATATATCTATCAACCCAGAGAAGTGTCTAACATTCCTCAGTTCTTGAACAACCAAATTGATTTTATTTTTAAGCAGTACATGCCACAATTTAAGTTAAATAATATTTTTATTATTTGTATTCGCATTATACTTTAAGGAAATACATACTGGTTAAGAAAAGTTATAGAGAAAGTAGGAAATAAAAGATTAATATTCAGTTATTAAACCAGGCTGATTTTTATGCTGCTTTCAGAAGTTCAGAACCCTTAAATGGGTCCACTGTCCCATGCAATCCTGAACCACAATCTGGGTACAGGGATGACTCCTTCATATCCCATTTCTCTTTCTTTGCTAGTCATACCTGTGGTTTCTTTTTCAGAGCTATGGCCTCGCCTGCTGCCCGGGATCAATTTTTACGTCAGATGGAACAGATTGTAGAAGGAATTAAGCAAAGTAGGATGAAGGTCAGCTGACTTCTTTTCTGTAACGTAATAGTTCTGTGGTGATGCGGGAAGCTGGGAGTATGTGCTGCATCATATGGACACTTTTCTACTGGGATTGGGGCAGCGGTGGGGAGAGATCCATCCGGGTAGCTGGCTCTGTGTGGGGTAGGGTGTGCCTCACTGCTGTCTTTGCCCAGGTTTCAAAAGCTGCTGTTAGCAGTAGTTTCCAAGTATTGAGCAACCACTATGTGCCAAGCACTGTGCTGATCTTCCTGAGGATCACTTCTTCATTGGATCTTTGCTTACCAAAATTCTGCCACTGTAGGTTCATGCCTTAGGAGTTCGGGCATTTTGAGAATATTTTAGTTCTCAAGAACCCACTATAAAATAGGAAAATAATCACTGGAGTGATTTCTGCTAAAGCGAGAAAAAATTGAATCCACAAGTTTAGAAGAGATCAGGGAGCAACCAAGGATTGTAGTAACCCCAGAGAACATGGCAGATAGAACAGCTCAGCCAGGGGGCAGCCTGGGATGTCCCTGCCTTTGTGGCCTTGCACAGGGCCCCTGTTTGTCAATTAGAAGTTTGACTGAATGAGTGCTTGAGCTGAGAACACACGCACAGCTGCATTCCCAGACAGATCCTAACAAGTGTGTCCAAGTACATCTTGTTTTCAGTCTTGTTATTGGGGTTTAGATCTGGAATGCCCCACAGAAGCCTCATGTATTTGGATGCTATGGATTATCTATGGAACCACCTCGTCCTGATTACTTTTTCATTGTGGTGACTTAGTACCCAACACCCACAATTTAAGGGAGTAAAGATTTATTTTAGCTCACAGTTTCAGAAGGTCACATTCACAGGTAGATAGCCGGAAAATGGCTGCAATGTACAATCTGCGTGCTTGGCTTCCACTACATACCTATAATATATCACATGCCCATAATCCTGCCCTCCAAGCCAGGTCCCAGTCTCCCAACAGTGCATAGTTCTGTAGATACTCCTAACATTTAAGTACATGGTTTTGAGGGACATTCCAAATCCAAACCACAATACACTGGCTTTTAGGAGATGGCAGCCTGGTCTGGAGGAGTAGATTGTGGGCATGTGGTTAATTACAGGTATATAGTGGAAGACAGGCAAGTGGTAGGTTGTAGGTTACATGCATATAGTCAATTAGAGGATTAAACCTGGAAGGAGTGGAACACTGAGGCTGGACCCAGAAGGGGCAGATCACTGGGACAGGACCTAGAAGGGTATATGCTACTTCCTTCCTTTGATACCTGGCTTCCTGTTTACAACACCATGAGAAGGTGTCTTCACCTCCACCTTCACCCTGTGCTTCTGCAGTGGCCAGCTGCTCATGAATTAAACATAACCTGCAACTGTGAGCCAAAATAAACCTTTCCTCCCCTAATTTGTGCATTTTGGGTCCAAAACTAGTCACAGCAATGAAAAAGTCACTAAGACACTTGTGTAAAAAAATAACCCGACTAGAGTGATCCTCAGGCTCAGTAGTAAAATCTTGTTGGGACTTCAAGTGTTTCTTTTAGTGATAACACTATGAACACATGCAAGAATTGCCTATGGGTTTTTTTTAAATCCCAAAATAATTGGCAAAATGCAAACATTCAAACTGCCAGTAATCTCACTTAGATGAGCGAAAAATAAAGAGCGTGGCATATCCATTTCCCTATAGAAAGCATCATTAATATGCCCATAATTACTTTGGTGAAATGTCAAAGAATTTGAAAAGGTATCACTAAGGCGAAGCGCGATTCTTTCCACTATTCAGCCACACACGTGACAACAAACATGAGTCAGCGTATGCTTGAGGAACACACCCTTATGCAACACAGGAGAGAGTGCATGGTGTCCATTCTTAATGGTATGGTAGATGGAACCTGACTGTCCGAAAGTCTGTGATAACCCACATCTCAGTGTGGTGAAAAACTTGGCAACTTAGACCCTGTCTCAAAATCAGAAATTTTAAAAGGGGTGGGGATGTAGCTCTTGTGAAGATCCTGAACTGGATCTCTAGTACCATAAAAAAAAGAAGAGGAAAAAAGGGTAAGCAAGCAGTGACCAAGAATATTATGTAGTTTTTAAAATTACAATTATAAAAAGTTTGTAGTCGAATTAAGTGAAAAGATAACACAATTTTATTGTATGATAACATTTTAATTAAAAATTTTCAGCCTAACACAAACAACTTTCTGGGCCAGATGTTTCTTTGCTGTGACTACTGTGTGCATTAATAGGATGTTTAACATTATTGCCTGCCACCACCACTTCCTCACAGTTAAACAATCAAAACTGCCTTCAGCATTAAAATGTCCTCTAGAGGCAAAATAGCCCCCAGTTGATAATCACCAGCCTCTTAATTGTGATGTTTGTAGTGACCAAAAAATTTAAAAATGTAACCAGTTTATGTTCAGTGATGAATGATACCGTGGTTTTGGGTTCTGGAGTGTCCCCCAAAAGTCTCATGTACCTGTGGATACTGTGTACTGTTGGCTGGTGGGGCTTGACCTGGAGCAGTGTGTGTTGGTTCTGCCCTTTCTTCCAGACTTAAGTCTGTTCTGCCATACCGTGAGCAGTTCTGTCTCCACCTCTGGCCCAGGCCCTGGCTCTAGACTCAGCCCCAGCATGAGATTCCATTATTTTCAGCCTCCCACCCAAGAACAGATTGTGACCTTCTGAAACAGCTAAAATCATACCTCCCTTAAATTGTGGATATCAGGTACTTTATCCCAGCAACAAAAAGTAAATAGGACAGAAATTGGTACCAGAAGTAGCGTCATTGTGACTTTACCTGACAAAGTGGTTTGACAGCCTTTGGAACTGGTTTGTGGGAAGAATTTGGAAAGATTTTAGGGTGCCACGTGGAGAAGCCTTGGAGTGCTCTGAGCCGGGCTTGATGGGATATTCTGGTTGGAGCTCAGAAGACCAGCGTGCTGATAAAAGTAGGGATTGTAAAGGCCAGGCTCAAGAAATTTTAGATGAGAAAGAAAATTGTATTGGCAAGTGGTCTAAAAATCATGCATGCTACACATTGACAGAAAGTTTGTTGGCATTTTGCGCATTGTCCAGACACTTTGCCTGAAACTGAGATTAAGGGCTGTGGGCTACTTAATCTAGTAGAGGAAATGTCAAGACAGCCCCAGTGTTCGACTGTTACATGGCTACTACGTGCTGCTTCTGGCCAGTTCTGATGAAAGGCAGGAAAGATATGGCAAAAAAAAAATTATGTAGAAACAAGTTTAGTGTTGCCATACTGGAAGAGCCAGCAGTTATGGAGCAAAAGAGTACAGGGAAGTTAAAGAAATTAGCATTAAAAAGAAGCCAGGTACTTACAATCAGCACTGCAGGAAAGATGCCTTGAGGTCATCACAGAAGTCATCAAGACTTCATAACCAACTCATAGGTGCAAAGGCAGAGGATTTTGCTTTGAGAAGTATACCCTATGGCCAAAGAAAAAATATTTGTTGCAGTTCAACCATCAAAAAACTCTAAAGAACGTCTACAGCGTTTGTCCAAGGAAGCCAGGCCACTGCTGAAGCCATGTGGTCTGGTTTTACAGACTTGCAGAGTGCAAGAATTGTAGGCTCATGGAGACTTCCACCCAGATTTCAGAGAAAGGCTTTGGAAGCCAGGCAGTGTGCCGCTCAGAGAGCATGCATAAAATTACAAAGGAGTTACAAGGTGCAGTGGAGACCCCCAAAATTCGGAGAAGCCAGGAACATGGATCATTGCCTGAGGAAGGATTTAGGCTGTGAGCCAAGCCAGCCATAGGAAAAAAGATGAAAATTGCAATAGGAGGCAATGTTATAGTGGCAGGGCCACCCATGCCCTTTGGAGTTAACAGCCCTCCACAGTTTATGCTGGGTGCTAGACATGAAGCAACAGGATTTAACCCTTGCTCTGCCAAGTTTAGAACTTGCTTTGGTCCAGTTACTTTTTATCCTCCTACTCATCCCGTTTGGAATGGAAATATTTACCCTATGTCATTGTATGTTGAAAGTACTTAACTCTTTGTTTTTTATATGAGTTCATAGCTGAGAATTTGCCTTACATCTCAGAAGAGGCTTTGGACTTAAACTTTTTTAGCAGTGCTGAAACTGTTAAAACTTTCACAAGTCTTAGAGAAGAACTGAATGCGTTGTGTATAAGGCTGTGCACTTGAGTTTTTGGGAACTCAGGGCAGAATGTTGTGATGTGGGTCTGGAGTGGCTCCCAAAAGCCTCATGTGCTA
Organism: Ctenodactylus gundi; assembly: GCA_004027205.1. NCBI lineage: Eukaryota > Metazoa > Chordata > Mammalia > Rodentia > Ctenodactylidae > Ctenodactylus > Ctenodactylus gundi. The sequence continues at coordinate 26,550 of PVKB01004965.1, read as the reverse complement.
ATGGATACGGTGTTCTGTTGGGAGGTGGGGTGTGGCTGGAAGGGGCAGATGCTTGGGGCTTGACCCAAAAGAGTGTGTGCTGATTTCTGCTCCTCTTCCCAGACTTGGTTTTGTTCTGCTACATGTGAGGAGCTCTGGCTGTGGCCCTGGTCCCAGCCCCAAGCATTTGATTTCTCTATTTTCAGCCACTCACTCATGAATGGATTGTGAGCTAAAATAAATCTTAAGTTGTGGATGTTGAGCATTTTGTACCATAAATGAGAAAGTGACTAAAACAAGCTGAATAAATTCTAGAGCCTCTATGTAATAACATATATATAATAAAGCCAATCTGAAAAAAATTACATATAGGAGTAAAGTTGTAGTAGGAACCTGATGAAAAATGCTAATGGTTGCCTTCTGTAAGTAGCTGGCAGCCTTGTCAGAATGCTTTTTTATCACCCACCTTTTCCAAAATGTTTTTTTCAATAGATGGAAAAGAAAAAGCAAGAGAACAAAATGAGAAGAGATCAGTTGAATGACCAATACTTGGAACTGTTAGAAAAGCAGAGGCTGTACTTCAAGACTGTGAAAGAGTTCAAAGAGGTAAGGTAAAGGTTGGGCAGATATGTTAAGTCTGAAATGAGGTTTAGGTTCACTTTGAGATGAGCCTTTCAAAACCAGAGCAGGTTTTTTGTTGTTGTTGTTGTTGTTGTTTTGTTTTTGGCCAGGGAGGGGAAGGGGTGTCTTCCTGTCTATCAAGGGAAATGGCATCTTGGTGGTGTGATCTTAGAGTAGGATGTCATCTAAGTAATTAAAGATCGCATTGTTCCGTGGCCAGTTTTGAGGCTCTAGTTAAATGTTCTAAGACACATCCTATTATCTTTATTTTTCACATTTCTAACATTTAGAAAACCTGTTAGATTTACAAATAAAGTGGCTCCATCAACCCACATTAGGGTTCACCCAGAAATAAACATTTGTATGAATTCACATAGAGAATCTTCCCTGCTGCCAATCTCAGGATGAGGAGGAACCCAGAGAAGAGAACTTTGTGGCAAGCTTGGGAACAAACCCTGGCCTTCCCGCTTAGCAGCTGTGCACTTCGGTAGTGAAGCAGTCCCTGCGGGCCTCAGCTGCCTGACTGATGGGTCTGTGAGTCCCATGGGAGCGAGAAACTTCCAGCATGGTATCCAGCACTTGCTAACACCAGTATTTGTTTGAATTTTATTTGTCTCGTTTGTTCTTCCTATATTTGTGCAGGCTGAGTCTCCATTATTCCAGAAAGAAAAGTTGTTGCCACTTTCTTGACAGATTTTCCCAAAAAAGAGATTTCAGTTGTTTACCTGCTAGGGTCTCAGAAGCTTTAGTTTTAGGAGTTGCTTTCTCCTTCCTAATCCAAGTTGATTACATTTTTGGTGAGTTCAGAGACAACTGAAAATACAGTAGTAAATCTAGAACATATCCTGGTTCTTGGTCTAAAGAATAAGAAATGTAATATTCTGTTTCCAGTAATGCTGTTCTTATAAGACTTTTATTTCTTCTCATCTATTCCATCTGTTTTTTCTGATTTAACTTCTGAGAGCCACAACCCACAGGCATTTCAAAATTACTTACCCTCTATTATACTCCTTGTCATAAACTAAATTAGAAGACAAACTTGGTCCTTGTCCTCAAGGAGCTTTCATTGTGGTGGGAGAGTCAGATACAAAGCTAAGGAACAGAAACAAACAAACCCTAGTTTTAAAAGTACAATAATAATACCAAATAATTTCACATTTTGCTGTTTGAGGGAACCTGTCCAGATGGCCTGAACAGAGAAGGGTTCAGTGGGCTGAGTCCTGCACACATTTCATCTAGAAAACTCTGCATACTTGGTCTGAAGCACAGAGAGCTTGGCCCAGAGCCAGGCCTTCTGGCCTAGGAACCCTCTGTGGCTGCCAGAGATTGGAGCCAAAGTCTCAGTAGGACCTGTGAGTGAGCTGGCAGGGAACATGTAAGATCCTGCCTCCCTCCAGATCTCTTTCTTTTATCCTAATAACTCACAAAGAGAAAAGTCATAGAAGTACATTTCAAGTGTTGCATGGACAGTTAGCACTGCCCTTTTGACAGTATAGAAACATAAAGCCAGTAAGTTGCAGAGGGTAAGTATAGGCTGTCAGAATCAAAGCAAATAAAAGTGAAACGGAAAAGTTCATGCATGTACTGTAAAGCTATCGGGGCTGAAGGCTTAAGATGACCTCTGGAAAAAAAAAAAGTGTTTCTTCCAAGATACTAAGCTTTAGGATTCTCGTGGTCCCTAGCCATGGGCCTAGCTGTTGTCACATCAGAGGCCAAGGCCTCCAGACCAGATGATTGCCTGCGTTTTAAGTTCTCTTTACTGGAAAGCACATCAAATAAAGAGGGGAGAGATGGGGGGTGTAAGATACATCTTTTATACTTACTTTTACCTTTTCAAAAATGTGTATGTCCTTTTATTTTGGCATCTAAATTTTCTTTGTTTTATAAAATAATAGTGATGGTATTTTTTAGGCATTTTACTCTGCAAAATTTTTAAATTGTCAGTGTCAGCCTTCCAAAGTCTTAAACTTCTCACCAACTCCATCAAGATAATTCGGAGCCTTTACAGGTGTTGAGGAGGATGTGACCATGTAGAATACCAATGCTATTCTAAACCATAGTTTCTCAAATGATCATAAAATTAAGATTTCAATTATAGAATGACACTGGTGAGTAAAAACCATATGTATTTATGAAGGTTTGATGGCTACTCCAAATTTCCACTGCATACTTTCAGCCAGGGTAAACCTGCTGATTTTCTGTCTTATACATTGAAGTTCCAGATAAGATCCCATTTGTGGTAGAGTTTGAAAAGTCAGACATTCATCCCAGCATGGTGTTTTTTCCCCAAATCCTGTTTGGCCTGTTTTTCCTTCATCCTGTCTTTCCTCTATTTGTTTAGCTTTCTACTCCTGCATTCTGAATTTTTATGGTGTCCTGGCTCCCAGCTCTTGGGATGGCTGTTATTCTTTATGCAATGTTGTGTAGAACACAATTTTTGCACCTTAACAGTAGCCCGTAATGCTTTACCTCACACTAACTGGGTATCATAGAAGCCTCATAGACACTATTCACACATCAAGTCATGGCCCTTATTTTGACCTCCAGAGTTCTGTGATATCATTACCTTTTTGACTGGAGACATTGGGTTTTCTCTGAAATCTCATTGATTTGCTCACCCTGGGAGAGTTACTAATTACGAATCAGCCAGCAAAGAACACAAACTCTAAAGTTACCTAAATCACTATATTAATTATATCACTAAACCACAGTTTCTCAAAAGATCATGAAACTAAGGTTTCCATTCTGTAAGGGCACAAGTGAGTAAAAACCCTCTGTTTTCATGAATCTTGCTTCAGGGACATATCTTGAGTTGCCCGAGCTCACTGCTAAGTACTCTATCTGATACCTGGTGGGCTTCAGGAGGAAAAAGACAGTGGCAATGAGACATTTTCCCTTTTCTTCTGAAAAGAAATACTTAGAAGAGTCCTTTTTTGTATTTACTTTTAAAAGACAGACAGTATCATTCTGTCTTCTCCCAAAAGGCTTCAGGTAGATTTATGAAATTTAATCAGTGCTCACACACAGCAAGTGATAGCATGGGATAGCTTAACTGAAAAACATCATCTCGGTGTGATGTGACAGGAATTACCCATGTAGGGGCCCTTTGTTGCAGAAATGTTCTGATGCTGCTGAATTGTTTTTGTTTAAAAAAGTGAGGTAGGATAATAGTTGAAACTTTTTTAGTGTTTTTAATTATGGAAATTTTCAAAAATATGCAAAAGTAGATAGTATAATAGTATAATGGTATAACTGCTTGTCTTTTCTCTTTGCACCTTTTTCTTAAACTGAAAAGTTTTGCCCTCAAGCTAATTTCAAATATTCATTTCAAGAAAGAAAACTTTAATTTCTGTAACAGTTCCAATACCACTTTCTTTTCCCAACTCTAAAAAATTAACCATCAGCCCCTTCAAAAGAAATAAAATGTGCTTTAAAAATATATTAGAAGCAAAAAGTACATAAGAAGCAAGAACACCTTGCTTCTTAATAGTTGGACAGAAGAATCATGCCTGCTTGCACCCAGAGACTCAGCTGATATTCCTCAGATCTCCATGGAGGTCTAAACTCTATAGATCCTTAGACGATAAACCAGTCACTGCAGCCATACTACCACAAGACTGCCCAAAAGAACAGAGTTGGGTGCTTCTAAGCCCCGCTTGTGGACATGGGAAATTGATTTTGGCAGTCTGATGCAAGAAGGTTCAGGAGTGAAAAAATTCTTGCTCCCACAAATAAGTGGGTCTTCAGGAAAGCCATTAGAAGCCTGACTGCTGCCACGCCTAGGCCCTGTGCCCTAGATAGGGCTCGTTGTAAACAGGCAAGAGATAGAAATGGGTGTTGTGTTTTTGCTAGCAGATGGAGTTGTTGAGATATCAAGGCAAATGGAAATAAGGGCACCGGAGAATGCAGTGAGATTGTCAAAAAAGAGAGGAATACCTAGCTGGCTTGTGTCACGGGACATTGGATTCCATAGGAAGGATGAGCTCAGGAGCAGTGTATCCCCAGTGGTATCTTGTCACACGTGCAGTCTCAGATTGCTCATGGGGCGGTGGGGTGGTAGTGGGGTCCCTTCATGAATATCTTTCATCCTGTTCTCGATAGTCTTTCTTCAAGCTAAGAATTGTCTGATCCTTTGCTGTAGTTAGAGTAAGGATTTTTCTGTGTGTGTTTCCCGTTGCATAAAGTGGTGCTGCCTTTTTCTCTCCTTAGGTGATAGCTCCAGGGCCCTTTCTCACCTCTCACTGTAGTTGGCCCAGGTTTTAGATTGATAAATTTTAGAAGTTTCAGTCATTTGGAGTTACAGTGCCTCGTTCTCTTATTCTGCCTTTGGTCTGATACCCCCAAAACGGAGCACTCTATGTGTTTTGGCTTTGAAGGTCAATAGGTCACCAGGAAGTTTTACCATGCTAGTAGCTTCATGCTAGGAGACTGGTTTAGTTGTTCAGAAAGTGTTTCATGGGACTGGGAGGGAAAAGGCACTGGGGCATGGTCTTGTCTTGCCCACTTTGCAGTGACTGTAGTTTAAGAGGGAAGTCAGCATTCTAGCAAGAACTCTTCCTGTTACTTTGGGTAACAAAGTTACTTTGGATTTCCTTATTGTGAAATACAAATAGTTGGATTGAACCATGTTCTGATGAAGAGCACTTTTATAACTCTCTCATGGACAGTGTTGGCCACAGTAAGAGAATATCATAATTCTGAACAGTACAATGAAGAGTCCAGTAGGACTGAATTCCACTTAGGTGCTGCTAATGTCTCCACCACCTGTTTATATTCTCTCTCTGCTTCTCCAGGAGGGCCGTAAGAATGAGGTACTGCTATCCAAGGTGAAAGCCAAGGCTTCCTGATCATTCCAGGACATCTTCGTATGCCATGAATATTTTTTAATGCCATGTATCTACTACAAGATTATGAAATGGTTCTGAAAGCAACAGTAGAGAGACACAGGTATATTGATTTCAATACCCTGGATACTTACTTTCTCCTGTTTGCTCTCACTTCATCTCTGTTGGCTGTTGATGGAATCAGCAATGTAAACAGTGTGGCTTGGATAACACTCGTCATCCTATGAAGAAATGTGGGCAGTACTTGTTCTCTATATCTGTTCAACTTTGATTCAACATATGAAGGTACCTGTATTTGTATGGACTTTGTGAATAAAGAAGATTTCTTTTTGTTTACCAAGTATTAGTTGAGCAAACACTAGAAAATCAGCATTGGGGAAGAATCCATCCAAGTATAAATCACAACCCCATACCTTGCTCATATACACTCCGTACATGGCCCAGGGAACCAACATAGCCCACTGGCCCCCAGGGCTTGGTCATCGGAGTTGTTGATGCTTTGGGCTGTTTTCTTGTTGAGCAGAAGACTCTTGAGTAAATGATTAGCCACTGGGAATGTGGTCTCTTGGGCCCTTCTCCTGCCCTAGTGCCTTTTTTTCTAGCTTCTTGAAGTGCAAGTCAGGCTTGGATTACATACACAGCAACTCAAATGAAAGCTCGGTGTCACTGGTTTAATTCTTATACACTACTTATATTCATATCTGCAAAAAAAGAAAAAAAGAAAATGGGCCTCATGTTGAGGATACTTCAAAAAGAATTATAGTAATCATTTGAATCATAGGAACGTGTGGGGGAGCTTTTGTGTTTCCTTATTGGAAGCACATTCCAAGTTGCTACCCTGCATAGAAGGTCACAGTCTGATCAAGAAGAGAGACATGCATGCTCTTCATTGCCATGGGGCAGAATGAAAGAATAACAGGTACTTAAGGGTGGAGGAAGAAGTGTAGGAAAACAAGTCCTCAGGCAACATTTGGGGCAGATCTAAGGGGAATAGGATATTAGAGATAGGCAGGAAGCTGTTTTGGATAGAGATACAATATGATTAAAAACCCAAGAGGGTAGGGAAGAGTACACAGCACACATACTGGGATAGGAAGGGATGAGCTGGAATCTGCAGGAGGCCTTAGAGACCTTAGTAGACAGATGGGCTGGGACCAGACTTTAGAGGGCCGTCTAGAGTCTTCTGAAATAAGCAATCCAAAGCTAACAGAGCTCCTGCCCTGGCTCTCTGGTGCCTGACAGTTCAGTCCTGGTCAGTACACTGTCCAGTCAACAAGTTTGGATCGTAAAACGTAAAAGCTTGAACATGTCAGGCAAGTGGGGGATTCAGCACATTCGTGGAACCACTTCATTTTCAGTTCCATATTATATATGATTAAGCAGAACTGAAGTGTACAAATGTAAAGACATCTCACTGTGGCCAATACCACCACTGGTTTTGTGCCAGGGCCAGCGAGGCCTGCCTGATGATCTAGGCAAGCACAGCCACACATCAGAAACGGAACCCCCCGTGCCAGCTCACTTCCTGAGCATGTGTATCTCCCTCTCCCTGGTTCCTCAGCCAAAGTCATGGGGGATTTTAAAAGGGCTCCGTAACGGTGGAGTATTAAAAAGCATCTGGCATTTTGAAAGCAGAAAGGAAATAGTAACCATTTGATTATGTCTGAATATATTTTTAAGTTCAGAGAAACATCTGTATTAACTATGTGGATAAGCTTGTAGATCCACCTCTGACCTAATGGATATGGTGAGCAGTTAGGAGTTTTTTAAGTATTTGTTCACAGGTGTTAGGAAGGCTGGAGCAGGTGATGTTCAGGAGTTATGTGAGTCCTGCTGTCTGCACTGAGGAGGAAGCTACCGATAACGCATTATGAAAGTGGAGCTTATACGGGGCTAAGTTTTTAGAGTTTCATTTGGCTTGGTTTTAGTGTCAAGCTGTATCAGTAAATACCTTTTTCTTCTTTTCAGTCCACAAGGCCTGTTACAGATAAATTATTTTCCATGGCTTGAACACATTTTGAACTAGACTACAGGAACTAACCTTGAGAATTCTGTATTTGCTGCCAGCAACCCACAGCACGGACAGTGTCTTTGTAACTCGGTGGGCAGACCATAGGCTGAGCAAATGTCCCAAGGTCCATGGTCATTTCAGAAGCCCCTCAGTGATGGTGGGGTGGAGGTCCTCCCAGAGCCACACCTTCCTTTGAGTCCAGAAATAGCACAACGTGTTCTGCAGCAGCACTGGAGGGAAGTACAGTATGTTAGAGATAAAAGATTTTGTTAGAATCTGACATTCACAGTTTTAACTGGATCCTAGTTCAGAGACCACAGCTGGACCCTGTAGCCTTGTCCACTGAATGTGGCAGTAAATAAGGCAGTGATACCAGTACAGATTGGAATTCTTTCCTGTCCCACGCTGTGGAAATAGTCTTGAGTAACCTTGTAAGTCCTGGAACCTCCTCAAACACTGAAAAGGGTGGGGAAGGCCTTTAGACAGCACTGACTACCTGAAGATGCCATTCCCATGACTTTGGTGTTACCATATTGACAGGTCCTGATCATGCCGGTATTGACCAAAGCCCATCTGCCTAAAAGAGCAGTTGGGACAACCATTGGTGGCATACAGCTAGTTCTACCTGCATTTCTGTTCCAAAGCATGGTCTTGTCTTGCGCACTTTGCAGTGACTAATGTATAGTTTAAGAGGGAAGTCCAGCATTCTAGCAATAACTCCTATTGTTACTTTGGGTGAGCTGATTTCCTTATTGTGAAATACAAATAGTTGGATTGAACCATGTTCTGATGAAGAGCACTTTTATAACTCTCTCATGGACAGTGTTGGCCACAGTAAGAGAATATCATAATTCTGAACAGTACAATGAAGAGTCCAGTAGGATGATGCCATTGTCTGTCCCTGTTGCTAGGTACTGCCAGAAAAGATGCCTTTTTTGATACATCCTCAGAATATCTCATACCCTGTCTTGGTCTTCTACATTCTCCTTAGAGCATACCTTCTTAGAGCACATGGTAAGAGTCTGAAATACTACATAAGAGAAATAATAGTCTCTCCTTTCCTCACAGTAAATATTTTGAGTAAGATCATTAGGGGAAGTTAGTAGCTGGTATGCAGTATATTTAATAACAATATTCTGGGTTCCCCACATCAGCTCTATGTCAGTACCTGAGATGGGCCGCCTTCATACCTTTCAGGACTGTTGGCCTGCTTCTCCCTGTTCCCAGAGCTGTGTCCCCTGAAGATCTTTGGCAGTGACTTTTCCTGACCACCAAATGTACAGATAAGTTACCTGATATAATCCAAAATCCAGATGGCTTATTTAACTGGGTCCTGGTTCATAACCTGTATTTTGAGGACAGCAGGACCCTGCAGACCCATTTAATGCTGGCCTCCTACCCTGAACACCTTCTGCCCATTGCTTGTTCTCTGTGCTACAAGTCATTGCTGAATATTTCTCAGTCCTTTGCAAGGTCTCTTGCCAGCTTCCTTCTCTAGAATGTAAAAGCAACAAAAACCGGGACCTTGCCTCTCTCACCATGATCTCTCCAGCATCTGGCTCATGTAGATGATCAGGAAACTATTTGCATAAATTAGCCTCACCAGATTTTAGCTTTCCTTCCCTTCTATTAGCAAAAAATTAGATTTTACCTTTCATCTAATTTATGCTTAGTTTGAAACAGTTGGACAGTTCTATTCATCAACCTATGCAGATCTTTCTCTCTCTCTCTCTCTCTCTCTCTCTCCCCGTGTGTGTGTGTGTGTGTGTGTGTGTGTGTGTGTGTGTGTGTGTGTTCTCTAACCTTGTAGGTTGGGATGAAGAAAGATGTCAGAGTTCTCAAACCTTTCAAAGAAATTACCTTTTGGAGACTGCAGGAGGCAAAAAGAAACACGGCACACTAATGTTAGAAAAGACAATATGTTTTGGCACCTGTTTCATGAATCTAAAGATAACTGGTAGAATAAGTCTTGGCCTCATGCAACCAAAAGTGAGACAGTGCTTCAAAGATATGGAAAGCAGCACTTGACAGGAGTATTAACTATACAACTCCTTGGAGGACACTTAGTATCTTTCCCAAGCGCAAAAAAATAACCTTTTGAACCAGCAATGCTGCATCTAACGATTTTTTCTGTGTACAAGGATTTTTACTAAAGCGTTGTTTTTCATAGCAAAAAGTTGGAAACCACTGCCACTATAGGGCAATAGTGAAATAAATGGTGGACAGTTCCTATGATGTATTTTGCAGAAATTTAAAAGAATAGAGCTAATCTTTGTGTACTGCCATAGGATGGTATTCAAGGTGCATGAAAAAGTGGGACAAGAGGCACATGATACAGTGTTTGGAATGGAGGAAAAGTTGTGCAGGTATGTGTGCATGTGTGTGTTCATATGTACACGTCTCCTTTTATATGCCTAGAATATCTCTGGGAGGTTACATAGCAATCTAGCAGCCATGGTTGCCTCTGGGAAGAAGGGTGGGAATAAATTTTCACTGTATACTTTTTGTATCTTTTGAATTTTGTACCATGTACATGCACTATCTGTTAATAATAAATAGTTTTTAAATTTTAGTTTGGTTTAATTTTCAAAAAAACAAGAAAATTCTGGTTCCATGAATCTCCATTCTTAAGGAAGGTGAACCCCTTGAGTTAGAACCAGTTTAACTCATCTGCTTTAGCCTTTGGGGCAGTGGGCTAGTGTGAAAGGAGCTGTCCTCTTCTGGTGGAACACCTTTGACCCAGTGAAACCCAGGCCAGCTCTGCCCACTGTGCTCTGTATATGGCTACCAAGGAGGACACAGGCACAGAAGCGTGGACTATGAGGTGACTAACCCTTGGAAGAGACGGAGGCTGCTGAAGGGTTGCCTGCATCTCATTTAAATCATCATGCAACCACTGTTTGTAATGGTGTACAAAACATGGGGATGGTACCTCAAAGCTGTCTTCAAAGGCCATGCCCATCAGGGTGCGGGGAGATGGGTGTGCTAGCAATCCTGCAATCCCATCACTCAGGAGGCTGAGGCAGGAGGATTGCCGTGAGTTCAAGGCCAGCTTCAGCTACATAGTGAGGTCAGAGCCAGCTTGGATTAAATAGCTAAACTCTTGAGAGGAAAATGAGGGAGGTGAAAGACAGACCTGCTGCCTGTGCTCCTTCCTTCCCTTTTCCTTACCAGCAGAACCCTCTCTTAAATCTATGAGAGCAATCAAAACAGCTGTTCCAGATAATGAGAAGCATCCCAGTAGTATTTTCCAAGAGTTGGCCTACATACAGAAGAGTATCTCCGCTGGTTATGGCCAGTTAGGAGAAGGCTGCTGAGATTTTTAGAAAAGACTTTTCTTGATGGTGATCACAATGTGCATCAGAGGAGTTTCTACCTGCTCTTGTCTTTCTAAGTTGTTGAGAAAAAGAGAAGGTTTGAGCCACTTCATCCTGATGAGAAAGCTTGACAGGGCAAAGACATGGAAAAGATCTTACTTCGCAGAAGGCATGATATGCTTGGAAACCACCCGGGGGGCCACTACACATAATGTTAGTATGGTTAAGTAATGGGAAGTATTCTCCTATCTGGTCTCCCGTGCAGTAAAGAAGCAGAGAAAAGACACTTCAAGAAATTCTCAACTCTGGGACTACACACTAAAATCACGTGGCAAACTGAAAAGTGCTGCTGCTCAGGTCGCCGCCTCCCCAAGAATACCAACTTACCTAGTTCAAAGATCAGCCTAAGTATTTAGAATTTCTCACTGATTAATACATACATCACCAGATGACAGATCACTGAGTCTGATTCAATAGTTAAAGGCACTGAAGTTATTAATAAAGCCAGGTGGTCCTTACCTTCTTGAAAGTTAGCATGTCCTGCTTTGTTGGGGCTGTGTAAGAAGCTGAGGAAGGTGAATAAGACTGCTGTGTACATAAGAAGATGTAGCTGTGTGCTTGCATACTTACGCAGTCCTCCGTGGGAGCACAGCTGCTTCACAGTCCAGCCCGAATGACAGTGGCTTTCAAACAGTACTAGGCTATGAAGGGAGAACTCTCAGATTATTAATGAAAGTGGGAATTAGAACTAACTTTCCTCCTTAGTAACTGTACGTAACACTATCTCTGCTTGGTAAACGGTTTTGAAGGCATTGTAGTTCTTGTTAAAAGCTGTGTAAATCGGGATTGAAGAAAGAATTGGAGCAGCCAAGCCACAAAAATAATGCCTTTCCAGGTGGGAGGTAGGTTGCAGGCACAGAGAGGGCTAATGAGCTCTGCCAGGAAGAAGGGGATGCAGCACAACACAAACACCACTCAGAAGTCCCACCATTGTGGCTGCTCGCTTCTCCTGCTACCGTCATGAGTCTCCACTTGTCTAAAAGGTCACAGTTGCCCGACAGCGCGCTGTGAACACCATCTCTGTCTCTTGAGGTGCCTGTTTCACCTTGGAATTAAAAAAAGAGAAACTTTAAAAAATAGAACATCTTCTTATTCTAAACCTGAACAAATAAAAATAAAAGATCTTTCAGAGAAGTCAGATCACAGGGCTAAATGCTCTAAAAATAGGAAAGTGAGGTGAATGCTGGGAATTACAGCTTACACAAAGCGAAGAGAAGCCTGTCGGAACCATTGCTGGGGTAAAAAACATTTAATTCACAAATGCTAGAGGCTCAGTGTGAACAAATTTGAGAGTTAAAAATTCAGTTTTATAGAGGAGAGAAAAGAGTCTGTTTTCGTAAATTTTATTACCTGAAAGTGCTACCAAGAACTCACAATAAATATTGAAGAAAATTACCAGGTCATTCTATTCTTAATAAGGACTGTCCTTAGATGAAGTTTACTTACAAAAGCCTAATCTTGGGAGAGGGAAGTACCCAACTCCAACAGCATCTAACCTTTCGCTTGCCTGAGGGGAAAGCTCAGGGAAGTAGGGCACAGGATCCAGAGAGAGCAAATCATAGGCCCGTGGGATGCTTTCTGTCTCCCTGTGCTGATCACTACATTGCTAATAACCTGTTCGTCACAGTTTCTTTTATGCAGTACATTATAGCCATCCTAGCTCACAGAAAACTACATACAGACAAGGCATACTAAAAGCCAAAAAATGTGTCTGAACCAGTCATACAGAGACACAATGTCAGAATCACCACACAGACTAGATTTTTCTTTTGAGACAGAGTCTCGCTCTATAGTCCAGGCTGGTCCTGAACTCACTGTGCAGCCCAGGCTGGCTTTGGACTCACAGCAGTCCTCCTGCCTCAGCCTCCCAAGTGCTGGGATTACAGGTGTGCACCACCATGTCTGACTATGTGGTGCTGGCGAATCCAACTCAGGTACTTATTAGCGCTTGCTAGGCCAGTGCTTTAACTGCTGAGCCATTCCTTCAGCCCCAGACTAGAATTTTTCTTAATGGATGATATGCTAAGGGCTTTAATAGAAAAAGAAGACAACATGTAAGAATTTTGGATATTCAAGGCAAAGAGAAAAGGAAATTGTAAGAAAAAATAAAGCTCAAAAACTGAAAAAGAATGTCTTTGATGGGTCCATTAAGGATACAAGTGAGGGAAGAATCTCTCTGCTTGAAATGATTATAATGACTACCAAAACTGAAAAGCAAAGAAAAAAGACTGCAAAAACTCCAGGATACACAAAAACTAGGACAGCTGCAAAAGGTGTAATATACATGTGATGAAACACCAGAAAAAGAAGTAGTGAAAAAGAACAGAATGTGAGGATTTCTTCTAATGGATTTGGACACCAAGCCACAATTCAAGGAAGGTCAAAGAACACCAAGCTAGATAAATGCCAAACAGACAAAACCAAAACTAGTTGTATCTAAACTTCAGACAAACGAAGATAAGAACACCAGACTGAAAGAAACCTAAGAAAACAAAATACCTTACCTGAACAGGAGCAAAGATAATACATCTGATTTTTTTCCTAAGAAATACAGTGAAGTGAAATATTTAAAGTGCTCTTACCCTGAAATATTATCCTTTAAAGGTGAAATAAACGGGGCTGGAGGAACGGCTCAGCGGTTAAAGAGCTTGCTTAGCAAGCCCTCAGTCAAGTGCTAAGTACCCGAGTTCGATTCCCCAGCACCACATAAACTGGGTGTGGTGGCGCACACCTGTAATCCCAGCACTCAGGAGGCTGAGGCAGGCAGATTGCCCTGAGTCCAAGGCCAGCCTGGGCTCCATAGTGAGTTCAGGACCAGCCTGGACTACAGAGCGAGACCCTGTCTCAAAAAAAGTGAAATAAACACTTTTTTAGACAAAAATGGAGGGGAGTGGGGCGTAGCTCAGTGGCTAGAATGCTTGCCTAGCATACACAAAACTCTTAAATTCAATTCTACAGCACCAGATAGCTGGGTGTGGTGGCACAGAGCTGTAATCCCAGCACTTTGGAGGCTGAGGATTGCCATGAGTTCAAGGCCAGATTGGGCTAGCTACATAATGAGTTCAAATTCAGGACCAGCCTGGACAGCAAGTCTCAAAAAATTTTTTTTGAGAAAAAATTTGCCAATAGATCTGCTTTGCAAGAAATGTTTTAAACAGTTCTTCAGAGAGAAGAAAAACTATGTCAGATACTTGAATTTATATAGAGTATAAATGATGGCAAAATAATTCTTAATAAGTGCTAACAAATTATTTTGTCTGAAATAACAGAAATCACATATACATGTGTGTATGTGTGTGTGTGTGTGCATGCTTATGTATAAATAATAGTGATAATACAAAATGTGAGAATGATGAATCAGGGTCTCCCTGAAGGGGTACAGTGTGACACTGGACTTGGAATGGTTGCATATGTTCACTCCAAACTCAAGATTCACTTTTTTAAAAGTACAGAAGTATACTTGGCATGCTAAGAAAGAAAAAATGAGATTAAAACTTTCAAATGACAAAAATCTGAGAAAATAAAATATTTTTAGAAAGTAAATGGACAAGGGCAACTAATAGAAAGTAGTCATAAATGTAGACACTATTCCAAATAATCACTGAACAACAAAATCTAAATGTATCAGTTAGTCAGCCAGATGTGGTGACACATGCCTATATTCCTAGCACTCTGGGAGACTGAGGCAACAGGAGCCTAAGGTTGAGTCCATCCTGGGCTGGGCAACTAAGTGACTTGGTGATGTTCTCAGAGAATTATGTAAATTGGCAAAGAAATGACAGATACCCTAAGCAGCAGAGAAAGCTGGAAAAGCAGCCTAGGGAAAAGAACAAAGCAATTTGCAATCTCAACTTCACCTCCTCAGCTGGGCACGAGGACTCCAGTGCTGCAAGCAAAAGGTAAGTGGGAAAATGCCAGGAACTCAAATCCTAACACCAGATAAGCAGTCCTAACTGCAAGATTCTATGATACATATTTTAAATCCAATTTTAAGAAGCTATTCACTTTAAAATGCCCAAAACCTCTAGGACGCAAGTATCAAAACAGCCACTGCTAGACATTATCTTGGCCCAGAGGCTGGCAGCTGAAGGCTTGATGTTGCCAGAAGTCTTGGGACAGTGCATGCCCCCTTGGGGGAAAGGCAACCTCCTCAGTATTCTGCTGCTGTGGGACCAGTGGCTACCACAGGCACAAACCCAAATATCACACACACTTCCTCCTAGGAATTAGGGGAAGTCTCATCTCTGTCCCACAACCTGGAACTAGAGCTACTATGGCAAAGCCCCGGCTTCGGCTTCACGTGCTCCAGTCCATTGGAAGTTAAAAAAAAGTTCTTGAAGGTTTTCCCAGCCCTGAATCACTAAAGCTTATCCCTAGGGAAAGAGGAAGGGCCATCTGTATTCTTCAGCTCAACTGCTATAATTGCATGTGTCACAAGACCCCCACCACAGCAGCTTTCTCACCTGGGGGACATTTCCATCCATTCCCTGCAGCTGTAGGACTGCAGATAGCAAAACCACAAATACCAGCACCACCCATGCTCAACTTGTAAAGGTTTCTTTCAGGTCCTATACTTTCTGGAATATAGACACCAGTGCCAGGATCCTACTTGCACATGCCCTAGATGACATAGAAGCATCTCCATAGCTCAGTGTTCAGACTCCAGCTCCTACTGCTGAAAGCTATGGTACCACTTATACTCTGGAACCCAGATGAGGTATACCTGAGGCCCGCAACTACATTAAAGAGTCTAGCAGTGCTACAAAACACAGTACCAGCTGAAGTCATCCAGTGACCTAGAGAATGTCTTCCCTTCCAAAACCTTGGGTCCACGGTGCCACAGACCCAGCCCTATTTGTGGTCTTGTCCTGTGGCTCCAGAACTATGAATCCAGGTATCACAAGACTAGGCATCTCTTAGATTTATCCTCCAAGCCCAGGTAAAGTCTCCTTCCTATCCTGAGGCTCAGGGGCCCTCTGCTGAGGCGTCAGCCTTGGCATCACCTGTGTTTGCCCTGAGGAAACTGGAGACAGTCGTTATATCTTGTACCGGTTGTACCAGCTGCTGCCACAAGGCCTGCTGTTACCAGGGCTCGACCCTAAAATCTGAATATATACACCATTGGAGGAAGCCTATGTCCATCACAAGATCTTACAACTACCTTCACGGCCTGTTCAGACTGTTGTAATCTAGGCTTTTGTCTATTGAGGCACTCGTAGACAAAGATGGCATCAAAGACAAATTACAGTGATTCTGCCTCTGTGCCTACTACCAAGCCATAAGCATATTCAACTGATGTCTTATATCCCAAAAAGTAGTTCATAAAATTAGAAGAAAAGAATGTTATACCTATATCCTGTGCCCTATGATTTTCCCACCAAAAATATTTCATAAAATTGGAAGAAAGTCAACACCAGATATAACTTTCATAGACACCAGAATAAAGGCATCCACATTTCCTTGTTAGAATGCTGCCACTTACAGCCATAGATGTTGCCAAATACAGAGGCACAAAGCTCCCAGTCAACCATGTGTCTAACCCTTCTCCCAGACACCACTGGAAGTAACCATTAAAGTGACCATGGGACTGTGGGACATTTGACATTGTTCATAGTACACTGGCTTGTCTGTCACCTGGATCAGGATGGCTAGAGCTAAGCCCATGCAGATGTTTCCAGGCAGCCCGACTCATGCAAAAACAAGTCTCCTCTCCCAACATCACTTTCAATGTCCGTGTCTTCAGCATACTGTTCCTAAGGCCCTCGAATCTCTCTTTGGAAGATCACTGGGTCAGTCTAAAAATTGATTAAGGAAGTGTCAAGCTGACTTATTTTCTTGCAAATAGGGTGAAATTACCGGCACTTCTCAGTTATGACATTTGTCTAGTACTTGGCTAGATTGGTTACATACACTATCATACTCAATTATGAATGGAACTGAAGGAACAAATAGGGAATCAAGGCAAGTTAGAGCTTAACTATGATTTCAACCCATGTCCTAATTTTTGCACCGTAACCTGGGCAAATCTTATCTGAAGTGCAGACTTACCATGAGAGTGCAGTAAGACATTTGCATAGAATGGGACCTCAGTGTATATTAGCTTCAGGCCATCCATTTCTGCATTCTCAAAAAAATAAATAAATAAATAAAAAGCTGCTGCAGAAAGAACCCTGCAAACACTTGCAATTCTCTAATGTTATCACACAAGAATATTAATAGTAAGGAATAGAACAAACAAGGAGAGGGAGAAGGATTCCTAAGCATGTATAAAACCTATTGCTTTACCCTGTGACCAGGTGGGTCAGGCTGCTGTCACACTAATCCAAGAGGTTAATTATGCCTGGATAACATTTTCAGTAGAGTAAGAAGCCATTAGGAGCTTCCAACTTAGGGCAGAAGGCAACCTAGAATATAACTGGATGCTGTGTTTCTGTCCACACCCCTCCGTCAGGTGTGACAACACCCGGGGCTTTGTGCTCCAAGTCATAGGCTCCAAGGCACTTTAGGGAGTTAACTAACTGTAGTATCACTCACAGCAGACAGAAGCTGTCCAGCTTGTCTGACAACCTAAACAGGAAATTTTCTCTCTTGGGCAAAAACAAGCAAGCAAGCAAATAATTTAAGGAAGGTTTCTGGTAAAAACAAAATCAAGACAATTTTGGGTTTGACCATAACTTACATACAATTGTTAGAATTTCTGTATTTGGAAAACACGGATTTTTTAAAAATTGAAAGTTTTTTTCATTCTGATAGGGTTGAGGATTCATTGATGTTAGTGCTAATTAGGAGAAAATGTGATGGAAGTATTAACTGATGTTAGAGTAGATTTGCATTTTCAGCTCCAATGTCTAGTGGTATCATCTGGTACCTACATGCAGGGTTCAGTTTCTCACTATGTGAGGTTGAAGGAAGGGAAGATGCTGGTCAGAAATTAAGCCTGTTTGCCGAGCACTCACCTGCAGTTACCGCTCCTGGGAAGCAGAGTCCACATGTGTCATTTTGAGATCCTGATCCCTGGTTCCCACTTTGACTTAAATATTTTTCATTCCTCTGTAGATGAAAAGCTTGTGGGCAAAGGGACAGCCTTCAGAAGGCAAGTGCCTGGAAACAGCCTCAGAGTCATGAAAAAGAAACAAGCAATGTCTTTAAATCGTGCACATACTTCCGTTCCCCACATGACAGCTGTGTGACTTTCAAGGGACTAACCTTGAGGTGCCTTAGGTTTCTGTTCTGCAAAGTGAGGACAAAGACAGTTCGTGTTCACCACGTATCCACAATAGCTCCCCTCAAATTCACGTCTCCTAACTAACTGGGCAGTGGATTGAAAATAGAAATGATGTGACCCCTTCAACAGAAGGCAGTTAAAGCTGCTGTATCTTCCATGGCGTCCTCGGGAGCCGCATGTTTAAGCTAACATAGCTAAAAATATGACAGTAGCCCCATCTATGTTATACTCCCCGTAGAAAACGTATGCATGCAGGTTCCCAGACCACACTGAGCTGTGAGAGTGAAATAAGCCCCACCCTTGGTTAGGGGGCTATATATGACTGGGTGCACCTTGATTAATCCCGACTAATAGAGAATCTGAGTGCCAACTTTGCTGGATCTTGTGGAGTCAACTGTCATCAAAACATCCAAAACAGTGACCAGAAGAGAGATTTCTCCCAGTAAACAATGTAAACATTGTTTTCCTTGTCTGCTTTCAAAAATTGCATTTCATCCAGAAAGAATTCATCGCTGTAGTTGTTGCGGTCTCCTTTCTGCTAATATGTGGTGTGGGGCCCTAAACCACAGACTTCTGAAACATGAAAGATGGCATACACACTCTCCCTGACGCAGGCTTCAGTCACCAACAGAAGGCAGTACAGACATGTTGCAGCGCCTAAGTCCAGCTCATTTCCCTTGGAGTGTTGGAAAAGTTGGTGAGGGGAAGTACAGAAACCGTACTCTAGCACATTGTTTTAAATATCTGTTTAGGTGTCCTGTCGCCAGATGGCTTGCAAAAGCTTTGGTTATGCCAACTCTAATGTTATCTTCTAGAGATTTGGGGGAGAACCAGGGCCATGGCTTCCTTTCCCAGGTTAGGAGGGTTAAGCAGTAGCTTATCCCTATGTGCCTCATTTCCTGTTTTGTTTTGTTATCCCTGGTGACTGAACCCAGGGCCTTTGCACTGAGCTACATCCCTGGCCCTTTTCTGTGTTGAGACTGTCTCTCACTGAGTCAGTAAGTTGCCCAGGCTGGGCCTGAACTTTTAAACCTTTGCCTCAGCATCCCGTTGTGCTGGGATCTTTCCTCGTTTTTAAGCAAGCTAACTTCATAAGGCTGTTGGTGAGGATTAACTGAAAAGGGGTATAAAGCAGTGCCTGGCACGAACTGAGGGACAGGACCGGCTGGGAAAGGCGACCAGATCAGCAGAGGTGATGTTGCTGGTGGTCTGTAAGAGCAGGGAAGGAGGGTCAAGAATGTTACTCAGGATTTTGAGTTTGCTGGAGTCTCCCACGGCAAGATGCTCTAGGTCTAGGACACAGTCCTATCTACAGTCTTAGCATTCCATGCATCCCGGCTCCTCAGCTGATAGGTCAGTACTGGGAGCTAGAGAAGCTGCAGCCTTAAGTGGAGAAGAACTTGACCAGGTCTCACTGCCGGCAAGTGGCTAAATCACAACCCTGGCCTTGCGGCCCTTTCTTGCCACCAAAACTCACCTCAGATCGGACAGCCTCTTGTTCAGTCACCATTCCTTATGCCACCGGCCTGAAGGGGGTCTGTCAAAATATGAACACTAAAACCAGGCTTGGCAAACCTGTCCAGCCTCCGTTTCACCTTGATTTCGCTGGGTGTAGCTGTATTGATGTAGCTATTAAAAGCCAGCCGTACCTCAACAATCAGAAGAGTGTAAGCACCCCAGGCTTTTCCAAGGCACCTTTCAAAAAACATCATTAATTCAGAATAACGCTTTCTCTTCCAGCACTTTCCAATTATAGTCTTGACACTCCCATTTTATGTTACAACATTTCTCTGTCATTTAATGATAGAAATCCCACTTTTTAAAGCATGTGTTTGGTAACCTAAGCATCTGGGTTTTCTCAGAACAAAATGTTCCCCCTGCCCCCACGCGTGCTTCTGTACCTCTTCCGTAGTCGATAGTCCATGCGTTGCACTTGGAAAGGGCAAGTAAAGAGACCCCATTGTTCTCTAGGACTGGTTACTTGAAACACTGAGCCTCCCAAAAAGGAGAGTTTGGGTTTCCAAGGTGAGAAGGGAGCTGAGCTCTGGACAAGAGGCAGAAATCTCCGTGTATAATAACTGCATTAAGAGAAGACCTGCCCGACATGGCTTCCTTTAATTTGTTACATTTCCAAAGGAGCTTGCCTCTGCTTAGGGATAGCAACACCACCTCTGCTGATCTGGTCGCCTTTCCCAGCCAGTCCTGCCCCCCACTTCGTGCCAGGCACTCCTTTACACCCCTCTTTTCAGATAATCCTCACCAACAGCCTTATGAAGTTAGCTTGCTTAAAAATGAGGAAAACTCCCAGCACAACGGGATGCTGACGCAAAGGATTAAAGGCTCAGCCTGGGCAACTTACTGACTCAGTGAGAGACAATCTCAACACAGAAAAGGGCCCGGGACGTAGCTCAGTGCAAAGGCCCTGGGTTCAATCACCAGCGACAGCAAAACAAAACAGGAAACGAGACACATAAGCAACCGCTTAGCCGTCCTAACCTGGGAAAGGAAGCCATGGTCCTAGTTCTGCCCCAGACCACTAGAGGACAGCGGGGGGTCGGCGTGACCAAAGGAGAGGGGCCCTTGGGTTATTTTGAGCTGTCCTCCATTGTCCTCTTGGCAGGAAGCCGGCCTACTGCGGAAGACGGTTTCCGGCCTGAGGAGCATGAGCTGGGGTCCGGCCAGTGACGACAAAGGGAAAGGAGGAAGGGCGGCAGGAATTTCCTCACCTGCCGCAGGACGGATTCCCGCCACCCCAGTCCTGCGCGGTCTATTGGAGCCAAGACGTTGGCGGACACGACCACCTCGCAGAGCGCGGAGCGAGAGCGCGCTCACCCCGACGGAGCCAGGCGGCGCGTGTGCGGCCTCTCGCCGTGCCCGCTGGGCTCCAGCGGGCGTGGGCCGCGCGCCGGCAGCGCAGGTGCTGAGCGCTCCGCGCGTCCGCGGCACAGCAGGCTGCAACTCCCTGTTTACGCCGGACTCGCGGGCGGCCAACAGACGCCAGCGCGCCCACGCTTGCAAACGTTCACGCCCATCTCCCTGCCCGAGCGCGCCCCTTCCCCAGGGCGGCAGCCCTCCCGTCACCCCACAGCCCGGCGCCGCCGGCCGAAGCGAAACTCGGCGGCTTTGGAGATCTTCCAGTAGACAAAGAGCCGCACGCCAGGGGCGGGTACAAGGCGCCGCGGGTGGAGAAGGCGGCGTAGGAGGGTTCCCGGCTCACCTGGCAGCGGGGAGCCCAGCGTCCTACGCCGCGCGCCAGCCGCGGAGCAGAGGTGCCTGCGCGGTGAGCGCGGGGGCGCCCAGGTGTGGGCGGTCCCGAGCGCGGCGGCGCCCAGGTGAGCGCGGTGAGCGCGGTGAGCGCGGGGGCGCCCAGGTGAGCGCGGTGAGTGCGGTGAGCGCCCAGGTGAGGGCGGTGAGCGCGGGGGCGCCCAGGTGAGGGCGGTGAGCGCGGCGGCGCCCAGGTGAGCGCGGTGAGCGCGGCGGCGCCCAGGTGAGCGCAGCCCGGAGCGCGGCGGCACGCGGCGGGTGCGCAGCGTGACTGCAGGCGGCGCATGGGGATCCCCTAGCGGTCGGGGGCGATGGCCGCCGCGTTCCGGACGCTGGCCGCGCAGCACAGCACGTCGAAGGCGACCCACACGAGGCACTGGCTCCGGCCCAGCTGCCAGCGCCGCCCGGCCGACAGCTCACTCACCAGGCCCAGTGGCATCGCCAGGGCTGCAACCAACACGTCCGGAACGGCCGCCGAGGCCACCAGGTTATGCGGCAAGCGATGGAAAGCGCGGATGCGCAGGATGGGGACGATCAGAGTGGCCACGATCCGCAGCGTCAGCACTAGCGCCGAGAAGACCGCGAAGGGTGGGTGACTCCCGGCCTGGCAAGACCACGCGTGCTGGGGTCGACGCCACGACCCCGCCCGGCGTCCTGCGGTGGATCTCGGCTCCCAGGCGACGGCGGCTTGCATGGCACCCTGACCTAGTACGCGGCGATCTTGGTGTGCACCAGCAGATTGGGTGCAGAGAGCGGCACCCTGCGTGCCCAGGGAAGGGCCGAGATGGTTTGGGTCACCCTACCTTGGTCCTTCTTTTGGGCTGTAGCTTCTCTTTGGCGTTTCTGTGCAGAATCCTCGTGAACCCTCTTTTCCAGGAGCGGATAAAAGAAAGTAGGACCCTGTATTCCAGCGGGGGTAGCTACTCCCTCCCGCCTCGCTGTCCCCGGGGCCACTGCCGTCGGAGGGCTGGCAATCCGGGAGTGCGGCCGGGTGTCCGCGCGCTGCGAGGCTGGCCTCTCGCCCCATCCCGGAGGCGGCGGCGGCGGCCGGGCGGCACCTGCCGTGGGCCGCAGCGGGCGGGGACAGCGTGGAGCGCCCTCCAATAGGAACCGGGCTGCGGAGCCCGCCGCTCACCCGCCCCGGCTGTGGGGAAAGAATCCGAATCGAACTAACTGCTCCTAGGGTACAAATTCCGTAGCCGCCACCTCCGCGGGCCGGCGCAGAGGTGGTTAGAGATTGGGGACACAGTGTTCCACAGTGTCCAGGCCGGGGGGTGGGGGGATCCGGTTACCCGGCGTCCGTATTCCACCTGTAGTAAAAACGGGAGACCCAGGCATTGGCGTATACGGAATTGAACCTTTGCACGGGCCAGGGGAGCACTCTCCTCCTGAATTGCGCCTCCAACCCCGAGTTATTTTTATTCACTATAGGGTAAAGATAGGGAAATTCCTCTCGTCCTCCACCTGCACCTCCCACCCCTTCCTTTTCAGTCTCATACACTTTAAGAAAGTTCAATCATAACGTAATCAATCTAAAGATGCATTGCTTCTGTCCGTAGGTGTAAACTAGGAACCCAGAGGCCAGTGCACACCTGCCCTTCCCTGCACAGCGCTGCGACTGGGACGTTTCCCGCCCTCCAGGGACGGCGCAGGCTAAACTGGTGCTCTGGGGGCCCCTGCGCCCTGAACACCAGCACCCAGGAGAGTCCCGGGGCTGAAGCAGATCGAAAGGCCTCTTGCCCTGGTTCTCCCAGCTGTCCTGCCCTTGGCCCCTGGGCATTCTTGTCCCACGGCAAGGACACTAAGCACAGCCTTCTGCTTTCTTCCTTTTCCGCTCACAAATACACACTCGGGCATTAAGACCAGAAAGCAAGAGACCAAGCCAGAACGCCTGGATTATAGTCGAATTGCAGTGGGAGACAGAGCGAGGATAAACGCAGCAGGAGACCCTCGGGCGACTTTGCCCTATCTAACTTCTTCTACATTGTGGTTTTGGCGCCACCGCTCCCCTGCCACTCCCCATCCTCCCCAGATGCTCTGCCCACTCGAACACCGTGACACTGTTTCCACTGAGATCAAACTCTCCCTCCCCACAGGTGGGCTGATTCAGTTATTCCAATGGGCCATCCTCCCCATCAATCTCTAACTTGGAATCCCCCCCCCCCCCCCTAATTTCAAGACGTCTGAGGCCTAGTTCCTGCTCCTACTGGGGTTGTGAGCTGGCCCACTCCTGCTCTGTGGAGTGCACTTCCCCTTAATAAATATTTGTCTTCCTTCAGCTTGTCCTGATCAATTCCTCATTCAGGATACCAAGAACCGCAATAGGGACTTCCAGACCCCTAACTAGTAGCAGGGTTCAGCCCCAAATAGTTGATAAAGACATCAGAAAACAGGGCTGTTCAGAGATCATAAGGATGGGAACGTGGAGGTCGGGAACCGCTTCTCAGAGGGGAAGATGGTCACGTTTTGCTGAAAGGTAAGAAAGGAATTGAGACTGGCACCTGCGTGGAGGGTTAGACATGCCTGCTTGCCTGGAGGGAGGGTGAGCGCTGTGCAGGGGCAGGCGGGGGGGTGGGTGGTGATGCTGGAGACGTGCCAGGAGAAAGCCGGGTTTGGATTGGAAGATTTTGAAAACATTAACCTAACGAAGAGAATCCTTTAGAAGAAAATAGAGACTAGTCTTTGCTTCTCTCTACATACATTTTTCATGCCCCAAATCCTTATTTTTGGAGGGGGGGGGCGTGGTTTCTCTTACTACTTTTCGCACTTTCCTTATAGCTAAATTTTCCATATCATTAGTTGGGAGACTGAGCCACTTAGGCCTTCTGAGACAATCCACTCAACTTAAAAATGATAATTACACTTATCAATAGATTGATATAAAGCTAGTTAGATAAAGCCAGGGCACAGAGTTGAGAAAGTATTCAATAACCGGAGTGACCACTCCTGTTGTTGTTTGTTTGTCTTTGATGCAGGGTCTCTGTATCCAGGCTGGTCCTGAACTCACTATGTACTCAGGCTCTTTTTCACACCTAGTCTAGATATTCGCATTAGCCTCTTCTGATCTTTGAGGTAGATTATATTTGTAGCGTAGTTTTAATCACTCAAGTATTTGTAGCAACAAAACACTTAATGTCACATACTTTTAGGCATCATTCCCATTAGTAGGGGAGACATTTGTCAACTTGCTGTATAGACTGAAGTGTGTCCCTGCTCCCCTTTCCCAATTTTTTGTTATATTTTGAAGCCCTAGTTAGGAGGGCCTCTCAAGATGTACTAAAGGTGGATCCTGAGCTGATAGTATTAGTGCCCTACTAAGAGTAGCAAGATTCTCTCACCTTAGCATGTAAAGACAGTAAGAAAGGGAGAAGGCCCTCACTGAGATTAGAACTGCTAGCACCTTGGCCTCAGACCTTCAGCCGCCCAAACTGTGAGGAACACATTTCAGTGGCTTCAGCCTTTCAGTCTATGGCATTTGTTAGGGCAGCCCGAGCTGGCTAATGCACTTGCTGTGAGACTGCATTCTGAAACCCAGCTCTCTGATCTCCAAATCCCCGATTGTCCTTGACACCAAGCTGTTCTTCATACACTGGACTGAGGGCTCAGTATGATCGTTTTCACTTAATTCTTTTACGTAAATTGTTTCATACAGAAAACTCACATACTTGTCCTTTAGAAAGCCATATGGTGCCTCAGTTGCAAACTCCTTGGGTGGGGCTCCCTTCCCTTGGTGTCTTGTCCGCTGTCCCTCTGCTGGCTACGGTCTGGTCACACTGACCTCATGCTGGCTAGAACATGATATAGGCGAGGTCAGTGGCTAGAAAGGCTGCATTTTTACCACATGGTGACTTATTACCTATATGTTCTTTCCTAAAAGATGTTTATTCACTTTTAAAGGAGCTTAGGTGCTGATTTTATGGATATTTATCAATTTTAATGCACTAGGCCTATTTCCATCAGTTTGGTGTCACATAATTTTTCTCTTCCTTTGCATTGATTTTATTACATTATGTTGAATAAAATTTTCTTTTATATAATAGAACAAATTGATGTTGTCAACAATCACAAATTGCTTTCCTGCCCCCTACTTTAATTATTTAAGTTTGTGGCTAGATTGAGAGTGTAATTCCTTGCTCCCCTGGAACCAGGGTTGTGGGAGCAGACAGTGGTCCAGCTTTCATCCGCAAGCTGTGACAAGCTAGTCCCTGGAAGCGCAGCCTTGACTCCTAAATGCCAGGCACTGGGGTGGAATGCAGGTGAATGTGAAGCTGCCTTGATCTTGGCAGACTTTCCAAAGGAAGACGAGAGATTATTATAGCTTCTTCCTCTGGGAAAGGTCTCGCCTTTGCAGTTGGCTCCAGAAGCCGACTTGCTACACGCTGCAGATCTTCACAGATTCGCTCCAGTCTCAATGTGCACCTGTCTGCCCATTGCTGATCTTCAGTCGCCAGTCTGCAGGCTCCAGTCTTTGCCATTGTTCTTTGAACAACCGAGATCTGCTGCAGACTCAGCGCGGCTGTCCAGCAATCCTGGAGGGAGTTCTACTTGGCAGCCAAGCAGCCACTGGACGTCCAGCTCTCACACCGTCTTGGGCTATCGGTATCCTTGGGTTTGTAAGCCTTCCAAATAGATCTTTTTGTTATACTGGCTGGCCTTGGACTCACAGCAATCCTTCTGTCTAAGCCTCCTGAGGGCTTACAGGCGTATGCCACTACATTTTGAAAGAACCCAAACCAATACAGCAACCAAGAAAGAAACACCAGGTGGTCTACTCTCAGCAGGTACCCTATATATCCATAGTTGAAGATAAATCTAGATTTATACCCTCTCTATATTAACGTATGTCCTAGTACCCTCTGCCTTTGTGCACAGTATAACTACTTTCTTTCAATGATATGTTCCACTGAAATCTAACAATTAAAAGCATACTTTTCTTCTGTGCTATAAATGACTGCTATTGGTACCCAAGCACCAAAGATTTTTGCTGTTTCTGAGGAAACTGGTCTGGGCTTGGTGCTGGTCCAAGCCTCCTCACTGCTATGGACTGGCTTTAGAATAAAAGTGGATGGAAGTAATTTCTCCAGATAAGCAGTAGGCTTACCTCCTACCCAGCAACAAAGTAATGCTCATGATCAGGTGGAGATGGGAAGATGAAAGGTGTTCAAGGGAACAGCGAGGTGTAATTAGCACTTGTTTTTGCTTCTGTGTGGTGTGGAAGCTGATTTCTTC